>JABUQX010002529.1:15000-65000 GCA_015478945.1 Trachelipus rathkii | reverse complement strand
GTCTTTCTTCCACCTCACTTCTAAACAACTTTGGCTGGAGCATGAACAATCACTTTGCAAACCTTTTACAAATTCACACAGTCTTTTAAACAATCTAAATATTTACACAATTCACAAATTTTAAATAATGTTTAAATATTAACATTCCCAAGTTATTACAAACAGTCTTCCGAGATGGAGAATTCGAAAGGAAACTGTCAGAAGGACAAAAAGCGGCCTGGCTTGTATTCAAATCAGTGTTCTCAGGTTTCCTTGGAAATGAGAAAGCTGAAAACTATGAATATCTTGTACGTCATATGGTGGATTGATTTCGTGATATAGGTTGCACTATGTCTTTAAAACTACACTTTATGGACTCACATCTTGACTTCCTTCCCCCCAACCTTGGCGCAATTAGTGGACATGAGCATGCCGTGAAAACGTTTCACCACGACATCCTCATGTTGAAGAGTTTCAGCAAGTGCGGCGATGGGAATTAAAGTATGCTTGCTGAATATTGCTGGTCTCTTATCAGGGACACACCAACAGATGCCTACAAGAGAAAACGACCAAAAAAATCATTTTAATGTGTGCTTGCTATAATAATCAAGACACTGTTACAATTCAATGTAACCAATATGTATAAATATGAGAAGTGTGTCTACAAAAAAAAAACGATACGTGATGGAGCTTTTTGGTTTTCATAAATGTAACAAGCATCTTTTGTTTATTCAGAATCACATATTTTCATGTAAAGGACAGAAAAAAATTTAAAATTTGTTGTGTAGTGTAATTCTTATATTGAGGTGTTTAAAAGGTCTGCGGCAAAATACCTCGCTCTTACACCGGCTCTGGCTCCACAATTTTAAAATTTCACACCTCTCGATCCATGTAGTGTTGGCCCAGCACCGGAATTTTGCGCACATCATCGCACCTAAAGTCTTTTTTTTTTTGTCCCACCGCACCTGTGTTTCAATGCGCTCCGCACCACGTACCGCACTGCACCGGTACACTGGATTTGTGTGGCGTACCGCACAGCACCAGGTGCGTCGGCCAACCCTAGATTCATGATTTTTTAAGATACGAGTCTTTCTCCTCCTCCTCCTCCTCCTCCTCCTCCTCCTTTTCCTTCTCCTCCTCCTCCTCATTAAAATATTTGGCCTCTAGCTTCAGCTCTACTTATAAACTTAGGCTCTGAAGCCATGATTATATTGACTTATTATAATGTTTTTTTTTATTCTGAAAATTTTGGATAAAACTGTTTAAAAGTATCCTGTTTTTAAAAATAGCTTATTACAAAAGTCCGTTAAACATTGCCTTGAAATGTACCTACAGTTAAATTTAGCATAAAAAATTTCCCTCTTTTATTTCAGGGTGATTCTACTCTACACTGCAGTGAGCAAGTACAGTTTTGTCATGGAAGAAATATTATGATCGACTTCAGAGACCTGAAATCGAGGAAGGACCCTGTTCGATATCATACTGATGTTCTTAAACCTGGACAGATTGGGGGGAAATGCGGGTAATTTGTTTCTCTCACCTGATAAAATAAAATATAATGTATAGGTAATTTTGTTCCTGTTGGCAAATTATGGTTCATAATTTTATTAATTATAAGTTATAACGTTTTTTTTTATCCACGTTTTGAAAGTGACCTTATTTGAGAACAGTGACGTCACATCAAGAATAATCCCTCATAATCTGTAAACGACAATAAATTCTTATTACTTCTGAATGTAGGCAAGACTAATAAGCCTACCCCTAGTTTACAAATATTAACATTGCCTCACTGAATATCTTTTATTGGAGGAGTGAAAGATTTTGTTTATGCAACTAACCAATCAGATCTAACATCGCTAATTGTTCGCCCTTTCTCCCGCATTTCTTATCCCCACCCCCTCTTTCTTAGGACAACATCTTACGACTATTCCCTATCCCTTATTATCCGATTGTGTCTGGAGAAAAGAATTGCCCACAGTTATGTTATTGCGTGTTATAGATGGTGACTAAATAGACAGTGGTAGTTGGGTTAGCTGCCCACTACCACTTATCTTTTGCCAGGAATGCTAATGCATGCCTCGGAGAAGGTCGTGATCGCCTTAGCAACCTTCAATCTTTCCTCCTCGAAAATGTATGAATCGTATGGGTACATGGAATGTTAGAGAAATAAATGTTGAGGAGAGAGGTGATGGATGTATTTAGAAAGGGCAAATTTGATTTGCTCGCTGTGACTGAAACAAAGATGAAAGGAAATGGTGAAAATGAACGGTGTGGTGTGAAATGTGTATGTGCTGGTGTGGGAAGGAGTTGCAATTCTAATGAGTGACCTGTGGTACAGAGCTATAGTAGATTTTGTTTGTGTGAGTACTAGAATTCTAATGGTTAAATTTAAGTTTGAAAAGTCAAGGTATGTGTGATTGTGACATATGGTTCATCTGTGGGTAATGTTGAAGAGAGTGCGATTTTCAGGGATAATCTGAATGATGTTTTGGATGGGGTGAATAGGAGCTTCAGATTGATTGTGTTGGGTGATCTAAATGGTTGGATAGGCTGATCAAAAAAAAGGATGGTATAACAGGTTGGTTTTGGGGGTCGGGAGAAGAAATCAGAATTTTTGGAAGGTGATTGATTTCTGTGAAGGGAGAGGTATGTGTGTGTGTAAGTAATACTTTCTTTAAAAAAGTTTTCATAAATATATTAGAGTTGGTATAGGTAGAGATGGTATCGAAGCGAAAAGTATGATCGATTTTGTATTGGTGAAGTTGTTGAAGTGTGTGTTGGATGTTAAATCAGTGAGGGGGTTAGGAATGGGATTATCGGATCAGTATGTTGTTTTATGTAAAATTAAAGTTAGTTGGAGAAGAAGGAAAGAAGTGATAAGGAAGGAAGTGGGTAGAATTAAGAGTGAGAAGTTAAGTGAACAAGGTAATAAGGACAAGTATTTAAGAGCGCTTGCAAATAAATCAGTTGAATCTGAACAAGTTGAAACTGAACAAATCTGTAAGCAAAAGAAGAAAGCGGTTGTTAGTAGTGCAAAAGAAGTATGCAGATATGCTAAAGTAGGAAGTAAAAATGCTAACAGTGAGTGGTGGAATGAAGAGTTCATGCAAGCAGTTAAAAGTAAAAAAAAGTAGCTTACTTGAATGTACTAAAAGCCAATGATGAGGTTTCAAAGGAAAGCTGTTTGGAATTATATAAGGAGGAAAAAAGGAATGCTAAAAGAAGGCATACGATAGGAGGGAAAAAAAAGAGTTAAATGAACAGTTGGAAGGATTAATGAATGGAATGGCGATTAAAGGGAATACAGCTGCTCTTTTGGAGGGAAACGCGAAATGTTAAGAATGAGAAAAAGGGGAATCCGCTTAGAATAATGAATAGAGATGGTGCTTTCGTAACTTTGATGAAATGGATGCGGTAGAGTGTGGAGGGAACACTTCGAAAATCTGCATAGCATTGGCAGTAATGAAGAGATGATAGTGAACGTGTTTGGGCTTGATGGTGCAAGAAGGAAAAGGTATTTGGGAAGTGAGGTCATTAGTAAGGACATAATGGGTAGAGTGAGAAAGTTGAAGAATGGTAAAGCAGGTATAGATGAAATTTCTGGTGAAATGATCAAGAACGGAGAAAGATGGTGATTGATTGGATTTGCAAAGTTGTGTAACAAAGCGTTTATTCAGGAGAGTATAGTTCTGAGGGATTGAAGGAGAGCAGTAATAGTACCTTTATATAAGAGTAAGGGATAAGGGTAACTGTAGGAATTATAGCGGGAATTAGTTTATTGGTGTTGTAGGGAAGATATATGCTGGTATTTTAGTCGAAAGAGTGCGTCGAGTGACTGAAGGACTGATTGGTGAAAAACAAGGTGCATTTAGAAGTGGTAGAGGATGTGTGGAGCAAATCTTTACATTGAAACAAAATGAGGAGAAGAAGCAATAATATTGTATTTAGGTTTCATTGGCATTTGCAACAGGCGTAACGATAGGATAATAGGAAGCTCTATGGCAGGTGTTAGAGTTGTTAGTGATATATAATGTTGGTGGTAGGCTTCTGAATGGAATCAAAAGTATGTATGACGATAGTGAAGCGTTGTAAATAAATGGTATCGAAAGTGATATGCGTTTAATTTTAATAGCGGGAGGTGAGCAGGAATTATTATGTCTCCTTGGTTATTCAATTTGATTATGGATGGGGTTATGAAGAATTTTAGACGGTGGTTGGCAGGATGATGGTGTTTAGAATGGTTTGGGGAGAATGAAGGAGTGGAGGGTGCCCTACCTATTATATGCGGGATGATTTGGTTTTGTGCGGTGAATCTGAAGAGAGTTGAGAAGATTGGTGAAGAGATTTGGAGGGTGCGAAAAGGAGGGGTTTTGAAAGTAAACGTAGATAAGAGTAAGGTTATGGTTGTGAGTGAGGATAGTCCACGGTGTGAAGTTATGTTAGATGGTGAGCAGCTGGAACAAGTGTGCTGAGTTTAAATATTTAGGATATTTATGTTGGATGAAAAGCGAATGGATGATGCAGAGTGTAGGTAGGAAAGTGTTGAATGGCAGGAAGGTGGGCATATAACAATTAAATCGTTGGTGGGATGTCAAGGGCTAAGTCTTGAGTTGCTAGGGTCTTACATGAGGGTTATGTTGTTACCTTTTGTTAATGTATAGTAGAGAAGACTATTGGTACCGGAATAGAGGTACAGATCTAAAAGTAATAGTACCTTTCTCACTATTAAAAAGTATATATTCAATTTGATATATGGATGGGGTTTATTGAAAGAATTCGAAGGTAGGGATGCAGGAAATGGTGTGTAGAAGTGACGGAAGAATGGAGATGATGGAGGGTGCCCTACCTATTATGATGATTTGATTTGTTTTTTTGTGGCGAATCTGAAGAGAGTTTCCGAGAGGATTGGTAGAGATATTTTGGTCCCAGCGGTATGTAAAGAAGGGTGTTTGAAGTAAACGCTAGATAAGAGTAAGGTTTTGGTTGTGAATAAGTGAGGATATCCTTCAGTGTGAAGTTATGTTAGATGGTGAGCAGCTTGGAACAAGTGTCTGAGTTTAGAATATATGCGGGTATGTGTGGATGAGAAGGGAACGGATGATTCAGAGTGTAGTAGGAAAGTTGTGAAATGGCAGGAAGGTGGCTGGTGCAATTCAAATCGTTAGTGAATGTAAAGGGACTAAGTCTTGAGTGCCGCTAGGGTTTACATGAGGGTATGGTACCTGTGTTATTGTATAGTAGTGAGACTATGGTCTGGAATAAGAAGTATAGATCTTAAAGTTCAATGTGTTCAGATGGACAATCTTAGGGGTGTGTTAGGTGTGAGAAGAATTGATAAAATTGTGAATGAACGTATTAGAGAGTTGTGTGGTGTGAAGAAAAGGGGTAAATGAGAGGAATAATGAAAGTATGTTGAGATATGTTGCTGTGAAAGGTATGAATGAGAGTCGGTGTTAAGCGGGTTATTAGTGTGAGTGATGTGGGAACGACCGGCTGGGAGGACGAAGAGAAGTGGATTGAGTCGGTGAACGAAAGTCTGAAGGAGAGGAAATGTTGAGTTAGCAGAGGCGAGAATAAAGGTGCATGATAGGAGAGAATGGCGGGGTTATTGTTGGGGGATGGTTGTGGCCCAAACTTGGGCCAAGGGATTGGAACCCCTTACATTGACGGATTTACCATAGTGAGGGTCCGTCGCGGTTCCCATGAAGCTCTAGGGTGGATTTCTTGACTGGTGACGGGTTCTCACTAATTAATGGTACAGGACGGGGGCGTAAGGCTGGGCTTTCTTTCGACATTTGTCATATTCTCCTACTGCTTTCTTTTCCGATGCTTGTAGGGCACCTTACTCCTAAAACTGTTTACTTTTGGGGAAAAAAAAAAAAAAAGGGGGGGTAGATAAAGAAAGAAAGAAAAGAATACTATATATATATATTATATAATATAATATATAATATATATATATATATAATATATATATAAATATATATATATAATATATAATATATATATATAATAATATATACATATACCATATATATATAATAATATATATATATATATATTATATATATATATATATATATATGATATAATATATATATATATATATAATATATATACTTATATATTAAAATATATATATATATATATATATATATATATATATATATATATATATATATATATATATATATATATAAATAATAATAATAATTCCAGCCTAAACAAAGAACTTCTTAATAAAAATTTAGATCTGATCTCAGCTCTACAGTCTTGGGGACCAGAACTTCGAAAACTTTAGCCTTAAATGAAACAGTAAAAAGAGGAAGTAATTTGTGTGATGTTTGGGTCAGCAAGCCAGCAATTGTCACTAAATTGGATGCTAGTAAGTTGTTGTTATTATTATTATTATTATTATTATTATTATTATTATTATTATTATTATTATTATTATTATTATTATTGCTACTCGTTACCCCAGTAGAAAAGTTTTTAAAAAAACTGACTTATTCTAACCGGTGTGAGCCAACTTCGGCTCACCAATGAATTTATATGATTGTTTAACATCTAAATCATTTGGGATGCACATTGTGAATGTCGCAGAAAGGAAAACTTACAGGAGATGAAGAAAGGAAGGTTGTGAGTAAAGATTGAGCATTCAGAATGAGATTAAAAAGGAGAAATTTTAGTAAATTGTAAATACATCTATTAGGATTTTTCTAAAGGAAAAAAAAAATAAAATTGTAGCAGTGTTGGGGAAGGTTCGAAAGAACTGAGGCAGTTTTGAATAAGAATGTAGAGTCAGAACCTGGAACCGGTAGAACTGAAACCTGTTCATAGAATCGGATCACCAAAACTAGGCTCTAAACGCCTGGTTTTGAGTGAGTTCTTTATTGATGAAGATGGTAATGATTAAGGTTAAGGAATTAGTAAAAGAAACAGATGACTTTTTATGATGCCTTGTATAGAGGGTGAATGGTGAGAGAGAAAAAAAAATACTCCAATAAATGAACGAACCAGATCTTAAGTATATAGAACTGCGTATTTCCAGTTTGTCCCCAATTTCATCCTTGGAAATAGTATAATAGATTTGCAAACTAATTATTTTTTATCTTTATCTACAACTATATCTTAATATTTAATATTTGTGTTGAATATAGAACATAATTATGTAATATTTGAATATTGGTTTCTATTTTTTATTTCTTTTTTATGGACACAAATTTTACGAATATTTTCACTAGCATATTATGACAATTGTTAGTTTTAAGTTTTTGTTAGCCCTTAATGTGGGCAACAATCTGTTCTGGATGGATATGAATAATATTAACTATTTGTGTCAAAATTTTTGTTTGTTGTTTCCAATTTTTTTTTCTTTCTTCTTTATTTGTATTAGTATGTATCACCATTTTTGCGATTTTCTCAATTTGTATATCAGTCAACATGTCAACAACTCAGACGAGTATGCCTTCACGACAGACACTCAAGTAATTATTATTATTATTATTATTATTATTATTATTAGTAGTAGTAGTAGTAGTAGTAGTAGTAGTAGAAGTAGAAGTAGTAGTATTATTTACTATTATTATTATTTACTATTATTATTATTATTATTATTATTATTATTATTATTATTATTATTATTATTATTATTATTATTATTATTATAGGTTCTCATCTGGGAAACATATCCTTATAATTCTAATTTCGGTGTTGCTTGGAAAGCCTTTACTGAAAATCCAATTTGGAACTTGGAAACTGTGTCTGGTATGTATTATTATTATTATTATTATTATTATTATTATTATTATTATTATTGGGGATGTACCGATACCAGAAAAGAGACCGATACCGATACTCTTTATTTTTAGGTACCGATACCGATACCGATACTTTAATTAATATAATAATTACACAGTAATAAGATAGAACATTTGTGTACTGCTAGGCAACTCAGGATTGCATTCCCTGCACAACTAAATACTTAGCTCATTTTTTTCACATTGGTTGGCCCAAGTATATTTATTTTATAAATTAAATAGTATCTAAATAAAAAAATTCATAATTAATATTAATAACTTTTTTTGTTTGTGTTTATTCAAAAAAATATTCCATATCCACTTTCCAGTAAGTATTAACAAAGTTTAGCTACCAGCTTTTATGTTTTAACATGATTACAATTTACAAGAAGATTCTTTAACTAGCTACAATATAAAGAATAAAAATAATGAAAGAAGAGACCTCAATTAATCAGCTGAAAAGACAAAATAAAAAAAGCTATTATTCAAACATGACATAATAATAATATACTCCTTAAGATAAAGATAGATATCATTCAATACTCAAATTCAAAAATTCGCAAATTGTGATGCAAAAACATTAAGCTTTCACTAGTATCTGGCGAGAGCCCATTCCTTTCCTTTTTGGGTGTTTACATTCCCACCTACACTAAAAATACGCTCGCTCTCGACTGATGAGGGAGGGACTAATAAATATTTGCTTGCAAGCACTGATAATAATGGAAACCTTGGCCCATTTTTATGCCACCACATGAAAGGATTCTTTTCTGTAGGCAGCATCTCCATGTTTTCGAAGATCCTCATCTCCTCTTTTAATAAAAATTCAATAAGAATTAACTTTTCTCCTTGATACCGTCACTTCAGTTTTTTTGATGAGGTTCCATGGTGTGAT
This sequence comes from Trachelipus rathkii, assembly GCA_015478945.1. NCBI lineage: Eukaryota > Metazoa > Arthropoda > Malacostraca > Isopoda > Trachelipodidae > Trachelipus > Trachelipus rathkii. Next base: position 56,330 of record JABUQX010002529.1, on the reverse strand, counting down.
TCCTTTGAGGTGAATGAGATGTCAATGCAAATTTCGGCCATGAACTTATCCAAACTCTAACAATCCAAATCCTCTTTCATCTTCAGAAGGTTTATTGCTAAAAAGCCACCATCATTCACTATCAAGTGCTGTGGGCCAGGGTTGGCTGATAAGGCGGCTTTCCACTTTCTGTGGATCATTTTTTTTGTCACGCGGCAAGCTCCTCGGTTAGCCATTTAAATGCATTCTAGAAGTGGTCAACCGTTGGAGAGGCCATTCTTGTGGGGTTTCAGCTAGCTTAAGAATTCCTCATTAGAACCTTTTTATTATATTCAAAATAAGGTTTATTACACAATGAACGAAAAAAAAATTTATTTTTGTTTCTTCTGATTTTTTTTATTGTTTTTGTTATAGTTTATGCAGATTCCAAATATGTTTTTTAGTTTTTCTCTAGCATCGACCGTTTTATGTTACGACGGCATAAAATAACTATTGGCATCGTGTCTAATTTTTTTAGGGTCGTTACCGGGCATCGCGCTGAGTAAAAGTCAGTTGCCATTAATGTTTTATTGGGCGATGCAATGCCTAAAGAAACCTATATATATACTATATATATATTATATATATAATATATATATACTATATGGTATATATATATATTATATATATATTATTATATATATATTATATATATAATATATATTATATATATATAGTGACTAAATATTAGCTTTAAACTTCTAAAATTTCCATATTATATTTTAATTTCAGTTTGCCCTAAAAAAATCTTAGGATGAACACAATTTGAATGTTAGCTTTAATAAATTAGTACATTGAGCAAACAAATTTTATAAATTATAAATAAAATTATTGAACAAAACACAACACTAGCTTTCGCCGAATATATACGGCCTCTTCAGGTGAAGTTTTGACTGACTGTGAGCGAGTCTCTAATTGATGCATTTGGTGCTGAGTATTTTTTCTTTTTTTTTAGGAGGTTGTTATTTTTTCTGAAATCTTCTTATAGTATTTTGTGTTTTTCTTTTTTGTATATTCTGTAAACTATCTATGGACATTTCACCCTGAATTTTGTTGAAGTTGTTCCTATTTTTTATACAAAAAGATTCGGTCATTTTGCGTTTTTTGTTGTCTGATGCGTAGATGATAGGTTCCATACCATCTATATTGATTCTGTGGTTTTGATTTCTTCTATGGTGGGTTAGAGCTGAATTCTGTTTATCGGTTACCAGATCATCCTTGTGTTGGTCTCTTCTTCTTATGAAATCAATCGTCTCTCCTATGTAAATATCTGTACAGTTGTTACATGGAATCTTGTAGATGCATTGTGATTTTTCGTAGTTTTTAAATTTATTTGGTTTCATAACTTTTTTTAGAGGTAGGGTGTTAGATGGAGTTAAGATTAAAGTTTTTTGGTAAAAGTTTTTTATATATGGGATTACTGGATAGGGGACTGGTAAATAGTTCAAATTATTTTGGTTATCATTACTGTCATGTGTGCTGAAAAATTTCTTTTTTGCTTTTTTTAATGCTTTGAGTATTATATGTTCAGGGTATTGTAAATTTTTGAAGGTTTTGAACAGTAAATCATATTCCAACTGCTATTATAGTAGATTTTTTCAAACTTATTGTAAAGATTTTATCCCCATTATATACGAAACAACTAAGGCCTACATGCCCCAACTATCGCAATTCTACGGAATCCCAAAAACCCATAACAGAACATACCCCTACGCCCAATCATCTCAAACACTAATAGTATTACTTAAAATTATCAAGGTGGCTAGCCGACCAATTAAAACCTCTAATCAGTAATTTATCTACTTCACACCTTACTAACACCAATGACTTTATCAACAAAATTCAGCACATCAACCCACAACTATTTCAATTTGTAAGTTTCGACGCCATATCCTTGTTTACATCAGTACCCGTTCCCCTTGCTCTCTCTCTATTACAAAGACATTTAAATGACAACAACATAGCTCTTTCTCACCCTTTCCCCCTCTTAAAACAATTAATCACACTTACACTGGAACATAGTCACTTCCACTACAACTCCAAATTTTATAAACAAAAACAAAGCCTAAGTATGGGATCTCCACGTTCACCTATCCACCTATCATTAGTAATATAATTATGGAATTAATAGAAAAGTATCATTTTTTCACTAACCCTCTGTTCTCTAACATTTATTGGTTCAGATATGTCGATGACATTTTTTCAGCCATTCCACACAATATTAACCCACAACATATCCTAACACATATAAACTCTATAGACAACAAATTACAGTTCACCCTAGAACAATCTAACAACAAAACTCTTCCTTTCCTAGATACACTAATTACTTGGAATAACAACACACAATTAAACTTCGCAATATACTGTAAACTTATATCACACAACAATTACATACACTGGTATTCCTTCCACACAGCCAATACAAAAATAGCCACACTTTCTTCATTATTCCTACGTGCACTTCAGATCTGTTCCCCCTCCACTCTACAAAAAGAATATGATTTACTGTTCAAAACCTTTAAAAATTTACAATACCCTGAACATATAATACTCAAAGCATTAAAAAAAGCAAAAAAGAAAATTTTCAGCACACATGACATTAATGATAACCAAAATAATTTGACCTATTTACCTGTCCCCTATCCAGTAATCCCATATATAAAAAAACTTTTACCAAAAAACTTAATCTTAACTCCATCTAACACCCTACCTCTAAAAAAAGTTATGAAACCAAATAAATTTAAAAACTACGAAAAATCACAATGCATCTACAAGATTCCATGTAACAACTGTACAGATATTTACATAGGAGAGACGATTGATTTCATAAGAAGAAGAGACCAACACAAGGATGATCTGGTAACCGATAAACAGAATTCAGCTCTAACCCACCATAGAAGAAATCAAAACCACAGAATCAATATAGATGGTATGGAACCTATCATCTACGCATCAGACAACAAAAAACGCAAAATGACCGAATCTTTTTGTATAAAAAATAGGAACAACTTCAACAAAATTCAGGGTGAAATGTCCATAGATAGTTTACAGAATACAATAATGAAAAACACAAAATACTATACAGAATACAATAATGAAAAACACAAAATACTATAAGAAGATTTCAGAAAAAATAACAACCTCCTAAAAAAGAAAAAATACTCAGCACCAAATGCATCAATTAAGGACTCGCTCACAGTCAGTCAAAAACTTCACCTGAAGAGGCCGTATATATTCGGCGAAAGCTAGTGTTGTGTTTTGTTATCAATAATTTATATTTATATTTATAAAATTTGTTTGCTTCAATGTTGTAAATATTTAAAGCCTAAAACATTCCTTTACTTTAATCCTAAGATTTTTAGGGCAATTTTATCAAAAAAAAAAAAAAAAAATATATAATATAATATTATATATATTATCATTATATATATATATATAAAAAATATATATATATATATATAGTATATATATATATATATAATATATATATATATATATATATATATATATATATATATATATATATATCATTGTTTAAACTACATATGAGTGAATTGATATAATTGATGCGAAGGTAACATCTTAAATATCTTTAATAATTTCAGAAGTATTAGTAATAATATAATAAACATTTGTTAAAATTGCAAGTAGACACTGTAAAACGTTGGCAGATTCATTTTGTTATGGTAGTGGAATTTATGCTAGTTCTAAGCACATTTCCACCAAAAATTGTTGAAGGAACAAGTATTGGATAGCGTTGCAGCTCTACTTTCGTATGTCTATTTGGTGATTAAAGATAAGCACTGGGCCACCTCATTATATGTGGAAGTTGTAAAACAACCCTAGAAGGATGACTAAGAGGAACAAGAAAAGCATGCCTTTGGGCTATTCCCAGAATTGGCAGAAGCCAACGAATCCATGATGACTGCTACTTCGGGCTGGTGAATATTACCCAAAATATGGGAAAAGGTATTAAGGAAGGCAATCTCTTCCAACCCAGATATTTCCTCATCCAGAACCCCAGTGCCTCATAATTGAAAACTACCCTGATACCTTCACACTCCCTTCTGTAAGTAAGATTGTTTATGACAAGCCTGACATATAAAAGAAGAAACGTATGTTTCCTCAAATATATGTAGCAGCTTACTTATATTTATTATATATATAATATATATATATATATAATATATATATATATATTATACTATATATATATAATTTATATATATATATATATATATATATATTATATATATATATATATGTTTCGCCCACAATCTTTTGCTAGTGGGCGATTTTCAAAGGTTTAGGCCAAGTATAATGAAAGGCGCTATCTGCTGCTTCTCAAGTTTATTACAAAATCATTCAACGTAAATGTTCAATACAATCAAATTTTCTTAGATATATTATTTCAGGTAATAGGTCCGCTATAAAAGGTCCGCTACAAAAAGGTCCAATACTAGACGCAGAACCCACTAGGTGCACTTAAAAATAAGAAAAAATTATAATTAAAAAAAATCAATGTGGGACAATTTAACATTTAGTGGAAAAGATTAATAAGTTTTATGACATGAAATAGGACACTGTTAAATTATACAATAAAAATTAAAAGTTAAAATTTAGTGTCTTTTCTTGATGACGAAATTACATAATTTTCAAAAATAAAAATTTAACATTTTTCATTCTAATAGCTAAGTATTATAGCAATAAAATTTTAAGCTAATTTTTCTTAAAAATTTTGACAACATATGACACTGTGAACTTTAAAATTAAGAATGAAAAAAAATCTCTACTGGGTTGATACATTTTAAACAAATTTTCTTAGAAAGTTATGACAAAGTAAGTTGCTTTTAACTTTAAAAATAAACGAAATAAAAGTATCTATTCTTGAGCATTAAGGTACAAAAATGTTAAACAAATTTTCTTGAGCAACTACATTAAGGTAATAAATTTCAAAAAGTGTACCAAATTTTAAACAAAAATAAAAATGAATTTTAACATCTTGGTCCGATGAAAAATTAATACAAAAGAAAAAAAATGGAGCCAAGATAATATAAAAACATTTTTACAACTAAAAACAAATTGAAAATTCAGGTGGCTGAAATGTAGTGTAGATGGAAGTGTATGTTATAATATGTTTAAAATTTAAATTCCAATAGCAAGTTAGTATGTTCTAAAAAAAAAAACGAGGGTGAGGAGCTTTGATTAAATGATGATAAAAAAAATTACGGGAGGAAATAGCGATATATTCTTTGGGTCACAAAGGGGAAGTTTAAAGGGGTGCAACAAATAAAAAAATATGAAACTATTAAACACTAAATAAAACTATACGAGCGAAGTCCGAGATCGAGTGCAATAATAAATTTTTCCATTATATTATTATATTATTATTGATTATATTTCGTACCGCTATTATTATTTTATTATTATATTATAATTTATTATTATTATTATTATTATAGTATATCATTATTCTTATTATTATATATTATTATTTATATATTATTATTTATATATTATTATTTATTACTTTTTATTATATTATTATTATTATTATATTAATATTATTATTATTTATTGTATTATTATGGGCCTCGACTCTTAAATAACTGTACATTTTATATTAAAAGTTTGAATACAAATGGGAAGGGTGGAGCTCGATAATACGATCCGCAAAAGTCGGAGCGGGAAGAGATTTAATAATATAAATCGTAGAAGAAAAAAAATTTCGGGCATGAATTTATTCCTTGTGAAAATAACGCTCGTGTGATGGTTTATTTAAATTGCTGTGGGGGAAACACAAGGAAATGAAAGAAAAAACTTCTTTAAAAAAAAAAATTTAGGTTGGTTGACGTTGCCTAGTTCCTGTAGTAACGGAAAACCTATAAACCAAATCTCTCTACTGTGTCTTTATCAGAAGCTTTAGTAAATTAAAGCTTAAAATTCTAAAAAAAAAAAAACTCTTTCAAAAGGGTATTTTCCCACTCTCTAAAAAAATTCCCAAAATTCATTCCAACGAAGTATTTTTGTGGACGAAAATTTCATAACACCAAAACTGTTAATCTAAAATATTTACGACCGAAATGTTAAAGTCGTGTAGGCAAGAATATTAAAAAAGTATAAAAAATATCCAAAATAGACTTACCCAGAAAATCACTTAAGAGGGAAAACCGAGTTTATAAAAGAACTGTTTCGTTATCGGGTACCATCGCTTACAGAAATAATCAAATAAAAAACATTTTTGGAAATCTAAAGGAATTACTTTTGGGGTCGAGGAGGACGCGGGAGAGATGGAGGGAATCTATAATAAATTAATTTAAGAGGTACTTACAATAATTTATTTTCCTATTATTGTCTGGATAGATTGAATCTATGAACTTTAGATTTTGATATCAGAGTAAATTAAACATCAAAACTAAGATTAAATAATAGAGAAAATAACAAAATAATAAATGCGAATAATTGAAACAGTTATGGACAGATTTTAATTATATACTTTTTTTTTTTTTTCATTCTTTGTTTTATTTTTTTTTTTTATTCTTATTATTTTTTTTTTTATGGTTATAAAGTCTTAGAGTAAAATAAAACCAAAAAGAAACATAAAAACTTAATAAGTTTAGAGGATTATTGAATGAGGTGGGGGGGGAGGGGGGGGGGGGGGGGGAGGCGGGGGAAAGGAAAATAAAGTGATATAAATTATCTGGGAAAGTCTTCGGCATTGAGATAAACTGATTAATGGAAAGGAGAAATAAGATATCTCGAATTTTCCTTTTCATTAATCTTTAACAAATAATTCATTGTTTTAAAGAGTTTCCCCCTGCCCATGTGGAAAAAAGAAAAGCGTAAATTGAACTATGCATTGTTGCAGGAGGTTTGAAGAGGTGGGTACTAATGAAAGGAGTCCCACTGAAGAATTGTAATGGGTTTTATTCAACCTGGAAGTTTGAGGAAGTTAACATTAGGGAATTGAAAAATGTGGATAAACAGGTGTTAGGGTGGAGATTCAAGGAGTACGAATCTTTTGCAATCCCTTGTTTGGAAGCGGAAGAATGGGAAGGATGTCTGAAGATGTATCTATCTGATTACTAGAGGTGTAACCTGAGGGAGATATATAATGTAAATACTGGTGATATAAACCGGGTTGTTCCCTAGGACATTGAGATAATTTAGGGAAACTACAATTTGGGAAGGGAAAGGAAAGAAATAAAGTCTTGATTCCTGCTTAAGAGTATAGGGAATTATTCTTATACAATTAGGTGATAATGCAATGAGTGGTGTTGTTTTTATGCAAAATTTGAGAATAGAGTACAGGCGTACTTTATAGATTACCCTTGGTAACTGGAGACATGAGGGAGAAACCAAAAAAAACGAGTAAGGAAAAGTTAAAAAAGTTGTTTAATGTCATAGGGAGTTTCTTGAAAAGAATTTAGAGTCCCAGAGATCGTGGAATATCTACGTGACTTAAAGGACCAGGAAAATTAAAAAAAAAGTTTAGGAAAGTAAAATGTTTTGGTACGATTTATAGGATCAAAAATGTAGAGTAGTACGAATAATAAGAAGTTAGTTGGAGAACATTAGAGAGTTTCGTTTGAGAAGGAATTAAAAGCATAATGAGAGACTAGATGCTAACAATTTATCTGCGTACAGAGCTTACTGTAAGTGTTCAAGTTTAAGATGTAAGCAATAGCATTAATAATGTGTGCATGTTAATTATCTTATATACGCATGATTTTAAAAACATGATTTTCATTATATCTGATTAAGTATTAGTATTTTGATATTTTGTTTTCTAATTTCAGAACGAAGATCGTTCGTTATTACCAACTTATATTATAATTTAATATTTATATTAATGAGCCTGTTGAAATATAATTGTTGTAAATGAATGTTGGAGATGGGTTTGCAATATGAATTAGTCACAAATTCCCAAACGAATAAAGTTTTACATTAATTTGTTATAAAACTTTTTTTTAATATTCTTTTAAATGAAAATTGTGTTTACAGTTATCTTTTACATGTTAGGAAATGTTTTATACTAATATGTTTTGTTATTGTATACATTGATGTAAATAAATGTAAAATAGCCGGCCCGTGGCACGTTAAAAAGAAAATTTTAACAATCTAAAAGTAGGTGTGAAGAGGTACAGATGTTCCTGTGTGAGGAAGGAAAAAGAGAAGGATAAATAGATGGTATAAATGAATCTGTGTGATGTGAGGTCGCGTTGATGTGATAGTTAGTTGTGTGGTGGAATGTATTTTGTTTCAGTGATATGTATGTTAAATAAGGAGGTATTTTGTGGTTAATGTCCTTGTGTTGAGAGTGAAAGGTATTGAGAAATGCAATGAATGTGGTTTTTAAAAGGAGTGTGTTTACGTAAGATTTGTTAAGTGTGTTCAACATCATAATGTGAGTGTTCTTTTGAGTTTACACACATATGAAAATGAGGTGTGTATGGAAAGTTTCAGTTTTAACTTTGTGAAGAACGTTGACATGATCTAAGAGTGTGGAAGTTTCTGTAGTGAGAGAAAGGAGAAAGCTAATTTCCGTGTAGAATGCGTGGAGAAGATATGATTTGCGGAGAGGATGGACTGAAAGTTTTGATCCAGCGAGAGAAAAGGAAAGGTAAGAATCCGAATGCGAACTGCACGTAGGTGCGGTTTAAGTATCAATTAAGAAGAGCGGAGAAGTGAGAAATTTGAAAAAAAAATTTGACAAGCGTGTCGTGTGAAAATATGCAACATGATTCAGTATGTGAAATGGAGAATTAAGAAACAACTCGTGGAGAAGGAGGGATCAACATATGATCAATAAAAAAACTGGTGGGGTGGGCGACCACCATAGAGAACGCGAAAGTGGTTTCCTGAGAATGAGGTTATCATATCGGAAACGCATTATTAGGTAACGAAATAGGCTCAGATTTCAAAGAAAATTTCAAAGGAGGAGAAGACGTGAAAGCTTTAATGAATGTGGAGAAAGACTCAGTGTTATATGGAACCTTAAACGCTAAATCTTGAGCTTTACTTCGTGAATGTGATAAACATTTAATGCGAGCTGGAGGAAAATAACGAGCATGCTGAAGGGTAGAAAGAGTTTTCCCATTAACATTTGGCAGAGGTAAGAAAATTGGAATCCCTGGAGAGCTACTAAAAGGTGAGGCGGTGTTATGAGCATGGTTACTATTCCATCTAAAAGCGTTTGTGTTACTATCTATCTTATTGGGGAATAGAGCCCTGGCATTAGCTTTGCCATTTCCATTTTCAACAATATTAACACTACCTAAATTTAAGTTCCCGCTATAGGCATGCGCGTTGCCAATGTCTAAAACATCTATATTAATGCAAGTCTCAGTGTTGCCTACAGTGTGAGGAGGAGAGTCCCCTATAAGTTTCCCATTTAATAGATATTCCTGAGAAAACATGCTACTTTTAGGACTATCTTTAATTACCTTTGTATTTATATTTGCGATACCATTTTCAGACCCAGTTATGCTAGCCATTCTGTTTGGTATAAGAGAATTTTCTACCCCTTGAAAATCATGCTTTAAATTTTTATTAAAATCCCTGTCGAAGCGTACATTATGAGCTAAACTATTAGTGTGTTTGGGAGTATTAACATTATATTCGTCATGCAAAAAAATTTTTAACCCCATTTGAATTTATATTATCAAGAGAAATAGGTTTAGCGCATGCATTAGAGCTATCATTGACAAGTGAGACAACTGGCGAGCTGCGAACATTGCGAGTCACACTGGGGGAATGTGCGTAAGGTGTGGAGGCGTCCCTGGATTTCTGGATTAAAGAAGGTTTTCTCCAGTTATTTACTAGATCTTCTCTATTAGCGAAATGGAAGAAAGATTTGTGTGCTCCCTGAGTACGGTTTTCTTTAGCAGGAATTTTACCACTGCGGAAGCGAGAATTTTGTGGAGAGTGTCCATAAGGAGAAAAACATTGAGAAAACCCATCTTGGGTCAAACGTTGTGGATTTTCCCGGTGATAACAAGTGTGTGGAGTTGCAAAAGGTTTGCGAGGAAAGGAGGAGGGAGTGCGATACCCCATATATGTATGTTTTGGGAGCCGACGGCTCTTGAGCTCCTCAAAAAAACGTTGTCGCAAAGTTGAATGTGCAACGTTGTTATCGGCATGCGAGTGTTTCTTTTGTACACTTGTGTTGGCCGCAGAAAGCGCCTGATCCGATAAAGTTTTAGAAAAAGGTGGAGGAGCGACATTGTCACCAATAGGAAGCTTATTCGTAGTGGCTGTGCCTATCAGTAAATCATATGCAAAGTTTGTTACATTTGGATAGACAGGTGAGGATGTGTTGTAGTTCACCTGTGGTTCGGGACGGCTCTGTCCCTGGGGGTATATTGGAATAAGAGGCATGGAGATGTACTCCGTGTCAGATACAAAAGAAAGAGAGTTCTTGTGTGCCTCAAACCTTATCCTAGACTGAGTAAGAAAGTTAGTTCCTAACAATAAGTCAGATTTAAAACCGCAAAATGTGTCATCTACTACAATGAAATGTACGGGTAAAACAGTGTTGCGCATGTGAAGATATAAAACGGTAGTCCCGAGCTGGTCAAAAATATCGTCCGTGACGGACTTCAATGTGATCGTCGTTTTAGTAAGTGGTATACTAATAGCAAATTTGCATTCTAATTCTAAGATAAGTGACTGTTTTACCAAACTGGAAGTGCTCCCGGTATCGAGAAGAAAGCGTTTATTTCTTAAAGTGTGATTATTGAATGATATATGTGCCTCTAAAAAATGAGCGGGACCAATCAATGAGTGAGAGTTTGCGCCTACATCGTTAGCCAAATTAGTGTCATTCGTGCAAGAAGAAAAAGTTAGCTCTCCTTGAAGAGCTGTAGGATTAGAGGAAGGCTGTAAATCTTTGGGATATAGAGGAAGGTTTGACTCCGCTATAGGTAGTGGGCGAGTAGAAAAAGTTGAAAAATTAGGAGCTGGAAGCGCCTCTGGAGAGGGAGAGGGAGATTTAAAAGATTCGTCTGAATCTAAATTAATAAAAGATGGATGGGAAGTGGTTAAAATTTCCTCATTAAAAGTGATAAAAGAATCAGAAAAATTATCTAGAGAAGCAGGGTGAGTGCCCTGTGGTACCCTTTGATTTATAATATTTGAGGCATTTAAAGAGTGAAAATCAAAATCAGCGAAGAGCGGTAATGCGGGAGAAAGATTATAATCTCTAATTAAACATTCAAAAGAGTTAGTATGAGATTTGAAAGGTAAAACATTATTAAAACAAGAGGTGGAAATAAGGAAATCATGCGGATAGGGAGAAGAAATATTTCCTATTAAATTATACCTATATGAATCATTATCAATACTTTCTTCATACAATTTAGTATTATTTTTAGCGTATAATATATTACTGTTTCTAGTGTGTGCGTAAGCGTTCCTTCTACCTATCTCGTTATATTTCTCTTAACTATTCTTTTCTGTCTGTAAATATTGAAAGAGAACCTTTCATATTCATTGCTATGCCTTGCATCTACAAGTGTCTCAATATTTGCCATATGTCCCACTGGATCTTCTGGCATATCCAATCTTACCTCCCTGCTGCGTTTCACCTCAGCGTCTGCTCTGACCTGTCTATCAAATGTGAAGCTCGTTCTTTTACTGTGCAAGTGCTCTATAGGCGCGAGAGCTATCTGCTTTCCAAAAGTGTTTTCAGAACAGTCACTACTACTTTCAGTGCTATCAAATAGTCTACCTGGCTCAATATCCACACTATCTCCTACCACTGCTACATCATGTGGTATATTATGACAATAAAAACAAGCGATACTCCTACCTTTCAAATGATCATTTTCTGCAAACTCCATATTTAAAGTTATATGCGACTTAACCTCAAATCCAAATTCACCATTGACAACTTCACCATCGTTACCATCTTCAATTACATCTGCGCTTGAGCTTTGAATATCAACTTGCAACTGCTGCATATAAACCTCGTTCTTGGAGTTGACTTTTGCCACACTGCGGCCTACCTCGGCAATATCTGTGCTTCGCGAATCTGTTTCAGAGTCATCATTAATCTGTAAAGTTTTAATAAAAGAATGGGGAGATAAAGGAGCTTTGGTAAGAGAAAGATCCATATTCCACTTTTCCAATTTGAAATTTGGAATATGTTCTTTGCAATGATTAATACTCTGTGTCATTTCCACTGCTTTAAGTTTTTTATGCTTAAATTGTGCCCTCTCTGGAAACTGTGACTGCTCAATAGAAGTGGACTTTTGGGTTCCCAGAGGTAGATTGAAACTTTGTGTCATGCCTACTTTTCTATCTTCGGGCGTAAAAAGTGTCTCATCAATACCTGACTCGGCGAAGTCATTGAAATCTAAATCTAAAAAAGAAGTATTAGCGCTATAATCTTTATCATTAACGGTGTCCGCTGCACCTTGAAAACAATATTGCGTATTAAAAGTACTCTTTAAATTTATATCATACTGATTGTTAAGGCATGCATTGAGAGTGATCATAATTTAAAATCATTATTGAATAGCAAAAGAAGACCATTCATGGACCTGTCCAAATTAATATGAGGAAAAATAACCCTGCTGTTACAAAAATTATTTGTTTGTGTAGAGGCGTTTTTATCATGTATAAGTGTTAAACATTGTGAATTAAAATTATTTTTACATAAAGAAGTTTTAAAATTTGAGCATTCTGATGGAAATACAACATCATCAGTAGCTTTTCTAAACATGCAAGAGAATTGGTTAGCGGCGTGAGAGACATTCATAGCTGCCGCTAACGAACCATGGGCGATGGTTTCGACATCGATTTCATTCATAGCTGTGTGAGAAGTCCCGTGAGAGGTGGCTTCAGCAAGAACAATAAAATAATTCCCAACAAAAACTTTATGTGAAATATTTTGTCGAGAAGCCTTTTATTACATGAGTTAACATAAGCAAAAGTTTCCCTATCATTTTTAGTTACAAACTTTTCCTCAACCCAATTATGCGAAGCTTTATTTAATACATCATTTTGAGCGGTGGGGCTCGTGCTATCAAGTTGACATTGGCTATCAATTTTGGGAATGGAAGCGTTGAAATAATGAGGAGGCTGGAGGTGAGGCGATTGAAAGGTTTGCTTCCTTTTACATAAATTACCTTTCTTTAGGAAAACAACATGAAATCTATTTTTAGTATTAACATTTAAATCAGTTTTATATTGGTTAATAGATTTCGTGTCAGATAGAACATTTAAAGATGTGTTAAACAAAATAGGAGACTCTACCTGTTTATTTCCACTGAACAAACCCTTGTGAGTGATGGTTGGTCTGTTTACCATAACATCCATTTTTGGCTCAATGCTACCGTGAGAAGTCGAGCTACCATTTCCATGATGAGAATATTTTCCAAATTTTTGAGTCTGGAGAAGAGGCGGTGTACCATCGAGATAGTGTATACCCAATGTGTCGTTTGCTGGAGTACTTACATTACAGGACGAGGAGAGATTGTGCTGGAGAGAGAGAGTTTTGGACTGGTTCCGCCCTCTCGAAAAAAAAAAATTTTGCGAATTCCCAGTGCGATTTATATTGCGAAAATGTTCTTGAGAGTGAGAACTGACTTCATGAGGAGCTCTCCAATTTTCCTGTGAATGACTTGGAGAAAAATGAGAAAAGGAGAGTCCGGCATCCCGGTAATGTCTCCAATTAGGCACATGATCGACCCTTGCGCGGTCAAAGGAATTAAGTTTGTAAATATTTTCTCTCATCATTTAATATTTAATATATTATATAGAAACAACTTTGTGTGCGGAGCATTTGTTTTTCAAATAATGACTTGTGAAATATATCATTTAGAAAAGAAAAACATTAAATATTATATAACCCCTTTTTAATGCTGCATCCGTAAAATCATCTATATCTTGGAGAGAGTGCGCGGTAAACAATATTTCAAATTCTGATATATCAAAAAAAATAAAACAGCGAAAAAACAATATGGTACCGTAAGTATATAAATCCTCAGTGTAGTGATATCTGGCACCTGGGAGCGAGGGCGATGCGTTCTGCGTGTTCCACCAAATTGAGTCGCTTTCACACGGCGACGGGCTGCAAGGTTTCCACTTTCGCCCACAATCTTTTGCTAGTGGGCGATTTTCAAAGGTTTAGGCAAAGTATAATGAAAGGCGCTATCTGCTGCTTCTCAAGTTTATTACAAAATCATTCAACGTAAATGTTCAATACAATCAAATTTTCTTAGATATATTATTTCAGGTAATAGGTCCGCTATAAAAGGTCCGCTACAAAAGGTCCAATACTAGACGCAGAACACTAGGTGCCTAAAAATAAGAAAAAATTATAAATAAAAAATCAATGTGGGACAATTTAACATTTAGTGGAAAAGATTAATAAGTTTTATGACATGAAATAGGACACTGTTAAATTATACAATAAAAATTAAAAGTTAAAATTTAGTGTCTTTTCTTGATGACGAAATTACATAATTTTCAAAAATAAAAATTTAACATTTTTCATTCTAATAGCTAAGTATTATAGCAATAAAATTTTAAGCAAATTTTTCTTAAAAATTTTGACAACATATGACACTGTGAACTTTAAAATTAAGAATGAAAAAAAAATCTCTACTTGGGTTGATACATTTTAAACAAATTTTCTTAGAAAGTTATGACAAAGTAAGTTGCTTTTAACTTTAAAAATAAACGAAATAAAAGTATCTATTCTTGAGCATTAAGGTACAAAAATGTTAAACAAATTTTCTTGAGCAACTACATTAAGGTAATAAATTTCAAAAAGTGTACCAAATTTTAAACAAAAATAAAAATGAATTTTAACATCTTGGTCCGATGAAAAATTAATACAAAAGAAAAAAAATGGAGCCAAGATAATATAAAAACATTTTTACAACTAAAAACAAATTGAAATTCAGGTGGCTGAAATGTAGTGTAGATGGAAGTGTATGTTATAATAGGTTTAAAATTTTAATTCCAATAGCAAGTTAGTATGTTCTAAAAAACGAGGGTGAGGAGCTTTGATATTAAATGATGATAAAAAAATTACGGGAGGAAATAGCGATATTCTTTGGGTCACAAAGGGTGTTTAAAAGGGTGGAAACAAATAAAAAATAGAAAAACTATAACCACTAAATAACTATTACCGAGCGAAGTCCGAGATCGAGTGCAATAATAAATTTTTCCATTAGTATTATTATTATTATTATTGATATTATTTTCGCTGGCGCTATTATTATTATTATTATTATTATTATTATTATTATTATTATTATTCATTATTATTATTATTATTATTATATTATTATTATTATTATTTTTATTATTATTATTATTTATTATTTTTATTATTATTATTATCTATTATTATTTTGAAATATTATTATTATTATTATTAAGAGGCTTAAGGAATCTCAAAATAACTGTACATTTAAAAGTTTGAAAATACAAATGGGAAGGATGGAGCTCGATAATACGATCGCAAAAGGGGAAAGATAATACATATAAATCTAGAAAAAAGATCGGGCATGAATTTATTCACTTTGAAAATAACGCTCGTGTGAGAGTTTATTTAAATTGCTGGGGAAAACACAAAAATGAAGAAAAATCTTTAAAAAAAATTAGGTTGGTTGACGTTGCCTAGTTCCTGTAGTAACGGAAAACTTATAAACCAAATCTCACTGTGTCTTTATAATTAAACAAAGAAAATAAAACCTTAAAAAATTTCTAAAAAAAAAATTTTTAAAAAAAGGGAATTAAAAAAAATCTCATTATTTCAACGAAGTATTTTTGTGGACGAAATTCCATAACACCAAAAACTGTTAATCTAAAATTATTTTACGACCGGAAATGTAAAAGTTTCGTGTGGAAGAAATAAAAAGTATAAAATTATCAAAAATATGACCTTTACCAGAAAATTTCAACTAAGAGGGAAACCGATTTTATAAAAAGAAACTTATCGGTACCATCGCTTAAGAAAATGATTTTTGGCGGAATTCTAAAGGAATTACTTTATGGGGTCGAGGAGGACGCAGGAGAGGGGGAGGGGATTTTGAACTTCAGATTTTTGATTACAGAGTTTATGAAAATAAAATTAATTTTAATATAGAGCAAAAATAACAAAATTTAATAAAATGCGACTTTGAAAGTGTGATAAACGATTTTGAGCTTACGTGAGGAAGAAACGGAAAAAAAAGGAAAAATAAATATAGAAGAAAGAAAATAGTGATATAAAATTTATCTGAAAGTCTTCGGATTGAAGATAAACTGATAATGAAAAGGAGAAATAGATATCTCGAATTTTCCTTTTCATAATTAAATTAACAAATATTAAATCATTTGTTAAATTTATATATATTTAATAATATATATATATAATATATATATATATATATATATATATATATATATTATATATATATTATAATATATAATTATATGTCATATATATATATATATATATATATATATATTCTTTCAATTTTCTTTTTCTTTATCTTCCTTCTATTTTCCAAGAATGGGAGTAAGGTGGGCGTGACGAGCATCGGAAAGAAAAGCAGTAGAAGAACATCACATAAGTCGGAAAAGAAAGCCCAGCCTACCGCCCCTCAGTACCATTAATTTAATGAGAACTCATCGCAGTCAGAAAATGCCACCCTAAAGCTTCATGGGACAGCGATGCACCCTCACTATGGTAGATCTCAATGTAGGGTTCATCCCTTGGCCCAGTGGGGCCACAACCATACCCCCTCGCCAAATCCCCGCCATTCACTCTGTTATACACCTTTCTTTCTCGCCTATATATATATATATATTATATAATATTAATATATTATAATATATACTATATATATATATATTATTATATATATATATATATATATATATATTAATATATATTATAATATATATATATATATATATATATATATATATAATATATATATATATATCTATATAGCAGGTTTTCCTCCTTTTCTTTTCTAGAGATGATGGCTCATTGAAAAACATGCTTAAATATGCTTAAATCCTTGAAATTGACAGTAAAAGATGAGCATAATTGAAAATGATGCCAGGTGTGCATTCCGTAATGTGGTTCACGGATTTTCAGGAAATTGTAAAGATCCAAATACAAAAAACAGCTGATAAAAATGCTTATTGATTGTTATAAAAAAAATGGGTGCCATTTCATTAAAGGTGCGTTATTTACACTCGCATTTGAACTTTTTCTTCGAGAGAATTTAGGGGGATGTAAGTGAAGAACGTGGAAAGATTTCACCAGGATATTCAGACAATGGAAAGGCGATACCGGGGACGTTGGGAGAGTGATATGATAGGTGATTATATGTGGGTTTTGATAAGAGAAGCCAAATCGATTCACAAGAGAAAAACACGATGAACAAAGTACTTTTAAATGCAAAGTAAGCATGTTTTTGGCATATTAAAGCATTGACTTATATACTTAAAAAGTCTTTTTTAAGTAACTGTTCGTAAATTTAAACCATCAAATAAAAAATTGTAATAAAGTACCTACAGTGTAAGCTCATTAGCAAACCTTAAAAATTCCAAAACTTAGATATTGCAATAATTCTCAAAGTATCGATGATTGATAAAAATGGTCATTTCTGTGTTCAGCGTCAGAAAATATATAAGATTCCACAATATAAAAAAATAAAAATAAACATTTTTTGTGTTACATAGTGTTATTGAATCTGAAAGTTTTTCATAATTCTTCACCCAAAAAGTAAGAAGTATCGGCCTTATTAACCGATACCCCCAAAAAGGCCGATACAGATACCGATACTATCGGTACATCCCTAATTATTATTATTATTATTAGTATTATTAGTATTATTATTTTATTATTATTATTATTATTATTATTATTATTATTATTATTATTATTATTATTATTATTATCATTATTATTATTATTATTATTATTATTATTATTATTATTATTATTATTATTATTCTACAGGTCGACGAGTTTGTTTTGAAAATGTCGTTTTTCCATTGCTTCCAAGAATGATATTTGGGTTGTATTACAACACTCCAATTGTAGGTATTATTATTATTATTATTATTAATATTATTATTATTATTATTATTATTATTATTATATTATTATTATTATTATTATTATTATTATTATTATTATTTCTTTATGAGAATGGGTATCTCTCAGTGAAGTCTCGAAGATTAAATGATATATTTTATTTTAAATGGTTGAAGTTGCTAGAGAATGAAAAATGTTTTTTATGAATGTCACGATTCACATGTTGTGAGAAGCTCACTTTAGTTTTGAATCTAAATTTATGAAATAATTCTGCAAACAAATATGAAGTTTGGAAATTATAACTAATTTGTAGGGTAATGCCTTGAATAAATCACAAGCATTCCCATGAGACGAAATGAAATATATAGCCTAGACTTCTACCTGGAATCGTTTTCACCCTGTCTGTGGGGCTAGCAGCAAAAGGTTATCATGGCTCCTATAGATCATGCAAATCTTGCACATAACTATCACATAGTTATCCACAGCTCTGTCCATTCTGCCTATCGAAAACCTCTTTCTCGATCCATCACCTCGGTTGATTGCTGGGCCACCACAGCATTCAGACGAAAGTTTTTTTCACAGCACTTTTCAAGATCGCCTTCCACACGTCTTATCCGAATACTCTCACTTCAGATTTGAGAGTTTCCTTTATTTCTTACAGTCACCAGATCTAGAGTTTAAAATTTAACTGTACACGATGTTCTTTCATTGTGTTTGGTCTACCAGTGCTTTTGACGTTGGGTTTCGACTTAGTATAGGCTCTATCTTGTATATTGAATCTGAAAGTAGTAGCTCCTTGTTCATCTACTCAAAAAAAAATTGCAAGTCCCATGTTCCTCTTTCGGTTCACCATATTTTGGTGGAATATACTGACTTAACAGCCACAAGATATTAATTTTTTTTCCCTGATTTATACAACATTTCATACTTGGTACAAGAAATGTTAGAGGAATAAATGGTGAAGAGGAGAGGGGTGATGGATGTATTTTGAATGGATAAATTTGATTTGCTTGCTGTGACTGAAATAAAGATGAATGGAAGTGATAAAGACGAATGATGTGGGGTGAAATGTGTGTGTGTGTGTGATAGAATGGAGAAGAATTAGAGGGGGAGAAGAGGAATTGCGATTCTGATGAGTAACTTGAGACAAAGAGCTATGGTGGATTTTGTTTGTGTAAGTACTAGAATACTAATGGTTAAATTTAAGTTTGATAAGGTCAAGGTACGTGTGGTTGTAACATATAGTCCATCTGAGGGTGATGTTAAGGAGAGTGGAACTTTCATGGATAATCTGAACGATATTTTGGATGGGATGAGTAGGGCCTTCATATTGATTGTGTTGGACTTGAATAGTTGGTAGGTAATCGAAAAAGGGTTGGTATAACAGGCAAATTTGGGTGTTGCTTGAGAAAGTAAGAATGATGAAAAGATAATTGATTTCTGTGAGGAGAGAGGTATGTGGGTATATAATACTTTCTTCGAGCACAAGAGTATCCATAAGTATTCGACAGTTGGTGAAATTAGAGATGGTATCGAAGTGAAAAGTATAGTTGAATTTGTGTTGATGAATAGAGAGATGTTGAAGTATCTGATCGATGTTAAATCAGGGAGGGGTTAAGGGGATTTGGATATCAGATTATTATATTGTTTTATGTAAAATTAAGTTTGTGGAGGCATGGAAAAAGAGGAAAGGAAAGGGAAGGAAGTGGGAAGAATTTAGAGTGAGAAGTTAAGTGAACAAGCTTATAATTAAAAGTATGCGAGAGCACTTGCAAATAAGTCAGTTGAAAATGAACAAGATGAAACTGAACAAATCTGGAAGAGATGAACGTGACTTTGTGTTGGTTTTGGTATTTTTGGGATAATGTAATAGGTAGAGTGAAAAAGTTGAAGGATGGTATATCAGCAGTATAGATCGAATTACTGGTAAAATGATCAATAATGACGTTGAAATTATGATTCACTGCATATGGAAATTGTGTAACAAAGCATTTGTGGAGGGTGTAGTCTTGAAGAATTGGAGGAGAGCAGTGATAGTGCCCTTATTTATATAAAGATAAGGGAAATTGTAGGAATTATAGGGGAATTAGTTATTGAATGTTGTAGGGAAGATATATATTGGTGGTATTTTGGTTGAAAGAGTGCGTCAACTGACTGAGGGACTAATTGGCCAAGGTGTATTTAGAAGTGGTAGAGGATGTATAGATCAAATTTTAATATTGAAAGAAATAATTCAGAAAATAAGAGAGAATAAGAATAAATTGTATATTTAGGTTCTATGGACTTGAAATAGGCGTATGACAGGACTAATAGGCAAGCTCTGTGGCAGGTGTTTAGGATAGATGGTGTTGGTGGTAGTCTTCAGAATGGGATCAAAAGTAAGTATGACGATAGTGAAGCGTATGTGAGAATGGAGTTGAAAGTGATGGTTTAATATTAATAGTGGAGTGAGACTGGGATGTGTTGTCAGCTTTGTTATTTAATTTGAATGATGTGTGATGAACTAATTAGAGAGGTGGAGGAGTGTTAAAAAGATGTGAAAAGTGTCAGTGTAATCTGCTTATTGTACGCTTATGATTTGGTTTTGTGTGGCGATTCTGAAGAAAGTTTGAGAAGATTTGTAAAGGGGTTTGAAAGTAAATGTAGATAAGAGAAAGGCTATGGTAGTGAGTGAGGAGAGTCCGAGGAATGAAGTCAGCAATTGGAACAAGTATCCGAGTTTGAATATTTAGGATACATGTTAGATTAAACAGAAACGGAATTACATTTTCACTCAAGCTGTTCTTTGAATAATATGCCTTGTTATGTGCAGCTAGGGTTTTGCCATGAAGATTTTATAAATGTATAATTATAATATATGTAAACTATGGTCTGGAATAGAGGTACAGATTTATATTAAAGATTACAAAGTTTCAGCTTGACAGTTAGGCGGAACTTTTTAGGTAGAGGGAATTGATTAATTGAGGAATGAGCGCATTAGGAGTTGTGTGGTGTGAAGAAAGTCATAAATGAGAGAATAAACGAGAGTACATTGATGCTTTGATCATATGGAAAGGATAGAAGATAATCGGTTGGTTAAGTGGATGTATAATGGTGAGTGTGCTGGGGATCAACCGGCTGGAAGACTGAGTAAAATGTGGATTGAGTCAGGAAAGGAATGTGAATTTGACAGAGGTGAGAAGAAAGGTGCATGATAATCAGTGAATGGCGGAAGGGTATGGTTGTGGCGCTGTTCCAAGGATGAACCTACATTGACCACAGCGAGAGGTCGTCGCGGCCTTGTGAAGAGCCTAGGGGGGAATTTTTTTTATGACTGCTGCGAGTTCTCACTTAAGGGTATGGATGGGATGGTAAGAGGGAATTTTATTTTTAACTAAAGTTATGTTTTTCTACTACTATTCTTTTTGAGGTGTGTGCTTTGCACCTCACTCCCAATTTTGGAAAGGAGGAATTAAATATTATATATATATTTATAATATAATATTATATATATATAATATAATTATATATATATATATATTATTATATCTATATATATATATATATAATATCTGAAAATATAATATAAAATAAATATTAATATATAATATATTATATTATATATTATTCTTTCTTTTCTTTCTTTATCTGCCTTTTATTTCCCAAGAAATGGAGTAAGGTGCGTAATCGAGCATCGGGAATAAACAGCAGTAGGAAACATACATTAAGTTCGAAAAGAAAGCCCAGCTACCGCCCCCCTGTTACCATTAATTAGTGAGAACTCCATCGCTAGTCAGAAAATCCACCTAACGTCTTCATCGGGAACAGCGAAGGACCTCGACTATGGTAGATCCGTCATGTAGGAGATTTCATCTAAAAACACCCTATGAGCAACTCAGGTTCCCACAACCTACATACCGCCATCTACTACTAATCCCAGCCGCCATTCAACCCCAATATAGCAACATCCATTTCTTCTCGAGCCTACTACCATAACCTCAGTATTAATTCTCTCCTTCAAACATCGTTTACGAGACTCAATCCTACTATTTTCTTTGGTATATCTCTACCAGACCGGTCGGTCCCAAACACCCGCCACTATACATCCGCTTAAACAACCTGACGATCATTCATAAGCCATTAACCTAACATTCTCAAACATAACTTCATTTTTATCTTGCATTTATCCACCTATCTTCACATTATTAAAAATAAACCACCACTTACTTCCTAATATTAAACGTTCTATTCTCATGTTTATCAATTCCTTCTCACAACCTAAGACACACTCCACTAACGATTGTTTCCATTCAGAAACTACTCATTTGGGGAACTTTAGAATCCTATACTTCTTATTTCAGAACATAGTCTCAAATTCATTATTTAACACAATGGATAACAACATACACTATATAAAAGCACTACAACACCAAAACTTGCACCTTTTACATCACCACCAAACAGATTTAATTGGGGGCACTAAGCCACTTCCTGCCATTTTACACCAACATTCTCGCTCACAACTTACTTCATCGTCCGTTCCTATTGCTTATCATCCAACATATGCTCTACTTTATAACTCAATAACTTGTTCAGCTGCACCATACTAAGTAACTTCAACATCCTGATAGATTGGTCCTCAATCTACATACCATTGAAAAAATACCATTTATCATCACTTTATCCTACACAACGTTTACTTCCAGGCCCATCTCCTTGTACACACTTTATCTGCCTACCCACACTAGCTAATCGTTGTAAATCTCCTCTCTCTAACCCCTACTGGAATAATAAATCCTGCTCAAACTTCTATCACCTACAATTCCCAAACAAACAAAATTCATATCATCACGCATATATAATAGTATAGCACCCTCCATCATATGAGAGCATCTTCCATTCTCATCACGAATATCTAACACCATTTCTCTCCATCCCACCTCAGTCTTCATAAATCCCCATCTTCAGTATACAAATTGAATAACCTAAAAGACATAAACATCCTGTTCTTACTCCGCTGTTAATCCTTAAACAATACCATTGAAACAACCAGATTTATTCTTACAACACGCTTCACTATCGTTACAATAAACATACTCTTTGACTCAATTCAGAAGAGCACTACCATTACCCATTGATTTATCCCATTACCTACTACTTTATCCCATTTCCTATTAACTTATAGCATTGCCAACCTGTTTAGCAAATCCATAAAACCATAAATACAATTATTCTTCTTAATGCCGTTCATTTTCTCATATCATATTGTTGTTCAATTAAAGATTTTGATCCACAGTAATAGATCTCTACCATTCCTAAAACCGCACGCTTGTTGCTTACCACCAATACAAATCCTTTACAGTCCCACTCGAACGCACTCTATTCGACCAAAATACCATGAACAAATACATTCGCATTTATAGAGATTATAAACTTATCCCTAACATAATTTCTAACATTTTCAAATTATCCCTTTAAACTTATATAAAGGTACTATTACCTACGTCTCACTTCACCAATCCCTTGTGAAATATATCCCTTCTATTATAAAAGCTTTTATAACACAACTCCAATAATCCAATCAATCACCTATCTCAGCCCACACGTTCTTTGATACATTTTCACCAATAATTTCATTCTATAAAGACCTACCCATCTTTTCGCCCTATCTTCAAACTTTTTTCTACTCTACTGCGTGAGAGGTTACAGATACAAAATCACATCAATCTCACCAAAAAACCTATTTCATTCTGCACCATTCAAACCCAAACACACATTCACTACACCTCTTCATTACCTGTTACTATTGTACACTTAAAAAGTAGAGATTTCCTACACTCCTACTCACTATTCTGTATCTCATTCAAGTAAAAATATACTAGACATCCCAAATATTATTCATATATTCTAAATTCGTAGATTCCCCTTAAATTCTTATTTCTTGCCTATAAATCAACTAATTCAGCTTGTCTACTATACCTCAGAGTAGTATGCATACATCTAGTCACCTATTTTAAAGTACGCATTCATCCTTCTTTCAAACTTTCTCATTTACCTCTTGTCTATCTCCAGACTTTCAATGAAACCTTTTTTAATATTCATTTTTTTCTTCCTTATATATCTACAAGTAAGATAATTATATATTATATATTCTGCTAACCGATATTATATATAAATTTATCCTAGATTATATTTTTAATATATAATAATATATAAATTATATATTATATATATATCTTATATAATAATTATATATTTTATATATATATAATATATTAGTATATTATAATATATATAATAACTATTATTAGAATATATATATTCACTATACCCTAAAATAAATGAAATTATAACATAATATATATATGTGATTTTTAATACGTCTATCCAATCAGCCCTCACTGCCTATACTCTGTTTCATCCACGCACTTATTTGATTCGTGTCAGCCGATTGGGCGCGCTTGTCCAAGAGCGATCGCTCTTTCCAAGCCACTGACTCACCTAACATACATTGGAATCAACTGCTTTGGGTCATCTGGTACCGCCTCGCTTCCTGCCGATATAAGAAGAGTGGGAGCTGTAATCGTTATGGGATGAGAGTTATCTCTTCGACAAATCTCTCTCCTTCATAATCCAATGGTTCGATCGTGCTTTTCTCTTGCCATTCAAGTGCAGAGACAGTGCGATCGGAATGGAAAATAATTCTCGTTCTCACTATCACTCTTGCTAATTTTCAATTTAGCTAGAAATAGTTGCAGGGAATCAGATTATACTCTTCGAGAAGCAAGCGAGCTTTCATCAAAGAAAGTGCGCTAAACCTCCTTGGTTTCTCCTACTGACATCTTTCTGGTCTCTTTCAGTTTCTCTAATAACTTATGTAAATAGTCTTTCCTACTCTATTCGCATCTGAATAGTTCTGTTGCTATTTATCAACGAAAGGGCCAATCTCTTCGCTCCTATTCCTCTAACTCAACCTACGACGATTCTTGAATTCTCATCCCCTCCTTCTCTCTCAGGTTCCTAGTGCCTTTGCTGTGATTACATTTCGATCGGTTCATGGGCTCCGAAATCTACGAACGTTAGAAGCGGTGGTCCGGAATGGCAATTGCCTTCCCCGGTTTTTGAGGTGATGTGCTTCCGTGCTGGAGGCCAGGCCTCTCGTCAAACATATTCTCTTATTGTCTAATACTAACACGTTCCTCATGTTTGAAGCAATGCCACATGTCAACGATTCGAAAACATAGGTTAGCCGCTCTGGATCCTTCTAACTACTCGCCCTATAGATTCACTTTGGTGCTATTTAGAGGAGTCTTTGAAAAACCTTACTCAACCTCATTATTAGATCATCTGATCTCATTCACTTCTTTCGACGGGCGCCAGTATCGCTTTCGGCGTTCGAGGTCTGATGGCGATATACTTTCCTATCATTACGATTATGGTTCTTCCGCCCTTAGTAACTAAGGGGATACTTGCGTGGTGGCGCTCGAAATATCCAAAGCATTGAACCGGGTATGGCACCGCAGGCTCCCCAAAGCCTCAACTCTCCTCTTGGGTTTCTCTTTAATTTGCTTACTTATGTTCAGTTTTCATAGTTTTTCTCTCAAATCGCTCAATTTCGGCTTTTGTTGATGGTGCGACTTTCTTCTTTTTCTGTTAATTGGGGTGTTGGTTCTGTCTTATCTCTACTTTATTCTACTTTTCATTACGAACTTCAACCTGCCATCTATCTCTATCTCACTAGTAGTCCGAATGCATCGACCTCTTCCATTCTTCACCATTCAATTCTGCTCCTCTTTATTTAGATATTGGGCTGTCTCGGTCTTAAATCCTTCGGATCCATCTCCGCTGATGCTGATAGGATTCGGGTGGGGTCGTTCAACATGGTGAAATTTTCAATATCCTTTAAAAACTCACTTCTACCAAATTCTCGCTCTCTAAAAACACTCAACTTCCTATCTCTTCGACGGTTCTCTTTGTTATGTATCCGTGCTCGCCTCGTATCTCTCACTGTTTGACATAAAAAACACTTGCCTTAAACATTAGAACAAAAAAAGTTTGTAATCCACATACAACATTGCTAGCGGCCTCAAAGAAACTGGGGTTTGTTTTAGCACTGCGTATAACTTTTTTCCTCTCTCATTGCTCAGCTCTACATAGGCCTCTACCGCCTTGTATGAGTACTTGTCCTCATATTGGGGAACTCTGGTTTACTCCGGCTTGGACAGGGTTCCGAGTCTAAAGGGCCAACAAAGGACTCTATTAAACTGTTTCCGACTTTCCACTTAAAACTTGACCCTCTATCTTTGGCGGCCGATGTTGCTGCTTTTATCTTCTTTTTCCCTATAGGTACGGCTGCATCAGGTGCTCGAGGAACTTGTCACTCGGCGTACCTCCACCTTTAACGACGTCCACGTACACAAGTTGCTGTGTTGCGCAATGAGTTTTGTGTGGATTAATTTGGCATACTCCGGCTAGTTCGCTGCGGTCCTCCTCTTTCAGCCACTTCTGTTCTGTGGATTCTTTCCTCTTCTGTTTTCCTGCTGAATTTAACTCCCTCACTCAGCCGCTCTGTGCTCATCTGCGATCTGCGTTAGTTGGTAACTTCAATTGGCGTGCAACACCCCCTCTCTTGAATAGGGCTTCGCCCGTGAGTGTGTGTGATTCAACTGTAAATATCTATATAATATATATATATATAGTAATAATTATATATATATATATATAATATATATATTATATTATATATATATATATTATTGTAATAATATCAATGAAATAGATACACTGAATCTGATATACCCTTGCTTATGGTTTCTGTATATTCCTGTGCTAAAGTTAAAATAGTTGATTTATTCAAACTTTATCAGCGAATAACAAAGGCACGAAATGCGGAAAGCATAAGCACAAAATATTTCTATATTTATAATCACAAAATACTATTATTATTCAAACAATTTTGCCTTTTAATTATTATTCCGAAATCTAATTCAATTAAATAATCATAACCTAGCTAAATTTCACCCCAACAATTATTAATACAAAATATATATAATTATTAAAAACAATGTCCAACAATCTTCTTCTTTACTTCCTTAAACTGCCAAATCCTTTCATGTGCTCCAATCACGTATAATATTGCGAATGTCATGGGACCTTTAAAGGATAAATTGTTCGGCAAGAAAAAAATCAAACCAAGAAATAAAAACGAAAACTGTTTTCTTTTAACACCAATAAATAAATATTTATAATAATCCATTAACACAGAGACGAGTCCCGGATACCAATCGAGTAGACCTTATAAACACTTGGTATCAATGTGAATGAAACTTTAATCGTGTACTTAATCATTAAATATTTCAATAATTCATAATAGGAAACACAAACTTTTAGGACCAAACTCGAAGCAGTACACCCACAACTGCATGTATAAAAATATAAGCAGCTACTCACTGAATACAATCCATTTAAAACTTTACATTATCCTGAATTAGTATATGTACTCATTTTAATCCCAACAAGGTTATATTTCGTCCAACTTCAACTTGGTAAGCAGGCAGGATAGTACTGTCCTTTATAATTTCTGTCCAATATTTTATACTCTAACTTAAACTCTTAGCAGCTAAAGTCGTCTATCATTCCTTTTCCTGTTTACTGAGTCTATCTAGTAGTTAATCTCGAAATAATGTAAGGTACTTGCTTTCTTAGGCCCAGCCACGACTCCCAGCTCGAGTCCCTAATAAGATAATAATTATCTTTATAAACAATGATTCTCATCAAACTTCTTTAAATAATAACACAAAATACATTAAATTCCATTTACTATCAACATATTTTGCTCGCGGGAATCTTTCTTAACTTTTACGTCTTCAATTTTCCTCCAAAAACTTGAAGTATCGAAAGTCAACTCCTGAGATGTAACTTTACAAATCCTACTTTTAATAACCAGCTTCAATCCTAACCTTCAGAAAAATATATAATTAGGTGTTCTCAATTCTCCCTACATTCCCATCTCTCAAGTTGTCATAACCAAATATAGAAGAAAGATCATACATCAAAAAATAATATATATAGACCGAAAACTATTATTACCAACTACCTGAACACAATCAGACCTATAAACTCAATTCAATACATACTCCTAAAATACTAATTACACTCAAAATTCCTTAATATAATTAAGTTAATATACTTATCTCATTCCACTCACATTAATCTCTTCACAATTACATTTAACAACTCAAGACCAACCTCCACTGTACTATGTCTTTCACATTCTCACTCTCTGCGCCCGATGTCCATGTCAAGGGTAACGAATCCAACGACTACTTCACCATACAACCGCACAAGCCACAGTAGCTTTGTTAAAATACAATATCTCACACGAAAAATAACTTTTGTATAATCTTATATTACCCTTCCGCTTAAAACTTATTATTTGCAAGTTTTTTATTTCTGGTTATTGTTTTCTGTATATACATTCCAATATCATTGGTTTTATTACTGATGCCAAAACTTTCTCTTACCTTGTTAAATGAATACTTACAACAAATTAGCGAAAGCAAAGCTAGCTACCAAAGATTTTCTATAATGTAAATTCACAATAATATAATCACTTTATTTTACTAACTTATAATAAAAATATATTCTTTGTTAAAATAACTAAATTACCTAACAATTATTAATCAAGAAAATATATTATGTTAAAAATCATGTCACACAAACTCTTAATCTTTATCCTTTAAGACTAGCCCAATCCTTGTCACTTCTTTGGCGGATCCCCAATCTCCTACTATTAATAAATTGAGCAATCTTCATAGGACCAACGGACCTATAAAGATAAATGTGTTCGACATTTTAAAAGAAGATAACATAATGAAGTCAATTAAACATTTATATAAAGACGAAATGCTGTAACTTTAACATACAACGTAACACTCAAATATATTAAAAATTTTATTAACTAAATCAAATCTGAACACACAGTGAGCACTCAGCACGAATGCACCTATTATGAGTAAACACAGAACACTTGGCTAAGAAAAATTATGCAATATTAACTATATTAAACACATAAATAAAATATTTTATTCTTTCTTAATACCTAACTAACACACCCTACCACAACCTCCAAATTCATTTCAATTAATAGCGAACACACATAACTTTTAGCGCCCCAAGCAAATCGAGCAAGAACTACCCACAAAAGCAAAAGAATTTATCAACAAATCTCATTCGCATTAAAATATATACTAGGCAGACTATACTATTAAAGTAGGGATAACACAATATAATCATAACCACCTTTTACTTTGGAACCTCCAAATGAAATAAAAATTTAAAAATCAAAAAATAAAACCTTCTCAACAAATATTAGAAATCATTAAGATTACATTGGTTACATAAAAGTATAATAAAAAAAAAATTCAAATAAAAACAAAAAAATGAAAACAGAGAAAACAAATAAAAAGCAAAAAAAAAAAATCAAGTTTTAAACTCAATTTATTTCCTGATAGTTATAATGATTAGAGCGAAAACCTTTCTTCGGATATTTTCATGCACTTATAATCCTAAACTATTAACAAACCTTCTCTAGTTGAGCTAAACATCAAAATCCTTCCTCCGGCATAAATTAAGGACCAACCTATCATCAGCTATACAAGCCTTTTCTGAAGTAATTAAACAGGAGTCAAAATATTAAAACCTCTGACAATACTTCCACGCATCCCCATGCTCGATCCTCAATCTACACAGATATACGCACCTTCAATGCAACTCCAAAAATTATTTGCACTGCCTTGTAACTCTAAATTGATTCTCATGCCACACACATATATTTAAGATCGAAATATAAATTCACATTCCCAGAGCAATATAAAGTCTAACTCGCATAAAATTCACTTTCAGTGTATAACAGTCAATGAAAAAAATATTACGTTACGATAGTACCATTTTTATTGCGAACACGTGACACTTGTTTAATTTCACCATTTGGAGTTTTTCTTTACGCCGATGAATCGTTATTTTAATCTTTGAGTAGTTCCTTTCTAGTAGTGCTGCGTACCTCGGGGGGGCTTAATGTTCTTCCGGTAGGAGTACCTAAATTGATGTACCTGAATTCCAATCTAAACACTTTCCTGGATTTTCTTATAAAACTTCTGAGAAAAGTGTCTTGTATATCTGAGGCTAGGTTTACTTGGCCAAGCCTTTCCTTCCCCCCCCGTCGGGCGTACGGGACCAAAGAAGTATATAGGTTTTCACTCCAAATTGTCCATGTCAGGCAACATATAATATTATTTATTATTATGGAAGTTCTGCATTCACCTTTTGTCTTATCTCCCCAAGACTTGGTAAGTTGCTGTACATCCGTAATGTAAAGGCAGTAGATACAGAATATTGTACAAAAGTGGAAAACTGGGACAATGCCCAGCTTACCGGCCTCTCTTCATTAATTAGGTAAGCAACTCTCGGTGCATCAGAATCATCACTTCCTAGGGAGGCTTCACGTGACTGTGTACGGTACCTCTCAATTGAAATATGTTCCAATGTTTAGAGTTTCATTCCCTCAAGGTGGCGGACACAACCAAACGCCCCTCTACAAACCCTCGACATTTCGTCGCCTTATTATCGCACCTTTATTTCCGCCTCTGCCAAACTCAACATTTCTCTCCTCAACACTCTTTTACTGACTCAATCACCTTTTTCTTCGGCGCTTCTCCTGTCCGTCAGGTTTCCAACACACTTCGCTCACTATAACACCGCTTTAACCAACCGACTTATCATTCATCCTTTCCACATGATAAATAAATCGAAAAGTTCCTAAAAGTTTTGTCCTTTCGTTTACTCCCTTTCTATCACATCACATAACTTTCATAAATGCACGTTTCATATCTTCATTTATCAATTTCTTCTCTACACCAGCAACCCTAAGAGTCCCATCGCTGAAACACATTAACTTTATATTAAACATCTTAGTTCACAGCCCATAGTTCACTATCTAAATTACAATAACACAGGTAACTAACAACCCTCATCAAAAATAAAAAAAAGAAACCTTAGATGTTTGCGCACCAAGCACATAGTCCCCTTTACATTCACCAACGATCTTAATTTGCAACCAGACACCTTCCTGGCCATCCACAACTTTGTGCCCACCTACCACTCTGCATTCATCATCCGTTCCCTTTTCAATCCAACATATATCCCTAAATATTTTAAACTCAGACACTTGTTCCAGCTGCCTCACCATCTAACATAACCTCACACTGAGGGCTGTCCTCACTCACAACCAAATCCTTACTCTTATCTACGTTTACTCAAAAACCCCTCCTTTTAACAAACGCAACTTCTCTACCAATTCATGCTCAATACCCTCTTCAGATTTCGCCCACAAAACCAAATCATTCGCATTAAATAAGCAAGGCACCCTCACCCCACACCTCTCCATCATTTACTAAAACACCATTTCCTCCATCCCCCCCCTTCTCAATACTTTAATACCGACATTCCAAATACAATTAAATCCACCAAGGAGACATAAACCACATACCGCTCTCACTCCACTATTAATACTAAACCAACAAAGCTGATCCATTTATTTTACACACGCCTCACTTTCGTCATAACGATTTACTTTTGGATTTCCAATCTCAGAAGCCCTAACACCAAACTTATACTCATGTAACACCTGCCATAGACCTTCCCATTATATATTATCATTACGCCTGTTGCAAATTCTAAAAAAAAATATCAATTCTAATTTCTTTCTCCTCATTTTTCTCATCTATTTTGTTTCAATGTAAAGATTTGATTTCCACACTATCTCTCTACCTACTCTAACATCACCTTGTTTCTTCGCGAAGTCGACTCTTCAGATTCACCGTCGACGCCATTTCTATGACGTCCATTAGATGAAATAGCTCAAGGTCAACATTTATTATTTCTTTCCCCAAAGGTTACACAAGCATTTATGAGATACATAGATGGCAATATAATCGGCATGCATTATTTATTTTGGATTATATTGAAAATTCTATATTGTTAGTTGAAATGAACATTGGCAACTCATACCCCACACAAACGCCTTTATTTACCACCTCCTAAAAATCAATAAAAACACCTCTCCTCCGTTCTTGATCTATTTCCTACCAGTAAATTCATCTATACTAGCAGATTTACAATTCTTCTTTTACTTTCTCACTCTACTCTTTAACTTCTCTTTCTAAAAATATCAATCCCTAACAATAAGCCTTTTCTTCTTGCACATCAAAAACCACACACATCCCTACTCATCCTCTTCATTACTGTCCAATATTTCATGCAATCTTTGAAATGCATTCTTCAATCACTCCCCTCACATTCCATTTCCATAATCAGTTACAAAGCAACCAACCTATCTCATATTCTTGAGCACGTTCCCCCTTATTCTCCATTCTTTAACCTTTTCCCGCTTTCCTGTCTTTCCAGAAGAGCTTCCCTATTCCCTTGTAAGTCCCTCATTCATCCTCCCTTCAAACTGTTCTGTTACCTCTTTTTTTTTTCCCTTCCCCTTTACTACCTTTTAATATTTTTTTTTTCCCCATATATATAAATTCCAAGCATCTTTCTCTTGAAATCTTCATCACCTCTGTCCTTATCATTCAACCACGCTTCTTTTTTACTTTTTAAAGACCGCTTTCATGCATCTCCTTCTTACATCTTCCACCACGTAACTGTTAAAACATTCTTACTTATATCACATCCACATACTTCTTTTGCACTGCTAACAATTTACTTCCAGATTTATTCTTCCCAGGATTTGTTCTAGTTTCAACTTGTTTCACATTCAAGCTGAGTTTACTTGTCGAGCGCTCTTATTAAAACTTAATTCGAATCTTAATTTTGAGAACTTCTCATCTAATTATGTTTCACTTCCTGCCTTATTACCTTCCTCTCTATCCAAGCCCGCACTAATTACTATATTTACATAGAATATACATAAAAATGCCGATAAATCCCCATTCTAAACCCCTCGACTGATTTAACATCCAACCATACTCAACCATCTCCTTCTCATGTACCGAACACAAAATCAAGTCAATACTTTCTTCACTCGTACATCTCTACCTAATCACCAACTCAGTATCCTATACGATATTCTTGTTGTTTAACAAGTAAGTTATTACTTTCCATCACATACCTCCTCACTCACAGATCAAGCTCACCCTTCGCGTTGAGTATGCTCAATTTCTCTAGACATCGCAAAACCAACCTGTTATACCATCCCTTTTTTGATTCACCTATCCAACCATTCAGTCCCCCAACACTATCAAGCTCGAAGGCGCCTGACTCACTCCATCCAAAATCACAATTCAGATTATCCCACAAGAAATCGTAACTCCTCTTTCAAGTTTAAACCGCTCAGATGGAACATTCCGTCAAACAACCACACCAATACCTTGACCTTTTCAACATTAAATTAACCATTCTAGAATTTCTAAGGCAACAGATCACACAAAGTCTACCATAGCTCCGTACCGCAAGTCACTCATCAAAGAATTGCAACGCCTTCGTCTCCCCCTCTCCATTCCTGTTCCAACAGCACACCACCTGTTCATCACCACATGACCACCATATTTCATCGTTTCTTTCTTCTTTGGTTTCAGTCCACAGCGCAGTAAATTCAAATTGCCCTTCCTAATACATATCCATCACCTCTTCCTCTTCTCAAAGCATTTAATTCCTCTGACCATTCAGTACCCGATACTGACTTCATACAATTTCCGCATAAATATTAGGAAGCCGTTTTCGCGCGATTCGACGATGTTCTCCGTACGCATGCACAGCATTTCCTAGCAAGAGAGGTTGGTAGTGGCATGCCAACCAACTAACCCCCGTCCTTTTAGTCGCCTTCTACGACACGCAGACATCACGATGTGGGCGAATTATTTAAATAAGGTATAAATACTGGATATGAGTAGTAGGGAGTATGTTAAGGTGTTTGTCGTAGGAAGGGGTGGTTCTTAAGTATGTGTAGATGAATATTGGATAAATGGGTCAGTAAATATTTTGCTGTAGGATGAATGTTGTAAAGAATATGAAACGCAAAAGAAAAGGCGCACCATTAAAAAGATGGGAGGTAATTTTCAAACGCTTCGAGTATGCGTTAACTCTACCTTCTACACTCTGCAATCAATCTGTTCCCTTCATCCAACTGTAATCATAAATAACTTTAAACTCAGTACACTGTGTCCAGCGCTCACCATATAACATAACTTCAACCGAGGACTGCCCTCACTCACAATCATAAACCTTAATCTTATACGTTTACCAAAAAACCCCTCCTTTTACACACCTCTTGCAAATTCTCTTTACCAAATCCTTTAAATATTTGAAAGAAATTATGTTTGCAACAAATTATATATTATATATATATATATATATTATATATATATATATATATTATATATATATTAATTATATATATATATATATAATTATATTATATTTTATATATATTATATTATATCTATATATATATATATTTATATAATAAATATTAGATATGGGGTTGTGAGAATAGTGGGTTGTTCCACGCTTTTTCCCATTATATGCTACACCGAATAGGCATACCAGAGAGAGGAGAAACAGAAAAGAAGCTTCATGTAACATTTCTGTCTCGACAGACGAAATTCCGCAGAATTCTCAATGAAGAAACACTTTTGAGCGCTTTACGAAAAGATGGACGGTTTATTGTTAGGAAGGTAAGTTAGTCTTATTGATTTTGTAATGTAACTCACGTATATAACAATTTTGCAACAAACATCTTCACCACCAAACAGTTTGCGTTTTGTTGTGGCTACATTTTTCTCAATATAAAATTTATTGATAATGATCAAGTTCACCACGTATTTTTAATGCATTATAATAACTTTCTGCTCTCTTAAAATCTATTTTCTTTTGAAAACTGCCTCCAACATATTAGTTGTAGTTGAGCCATATTTTGTTTTCAAGTCAAACTTGTACAGTTGATTCACATATTAGACCTTGATATCACCGCATTTCAGCATCTTTTTGAGATTTAAGTAACTAGTATTCCCTTAATTGTTAGCATTGCTAGTAGAAGGTAATCTCGGTAGATTATATGCATCAGGTGTACCGATTTCACAACGAGACGTGTCTTCCATATGATAGATATATATTGTCTGCAGGTCTCAACTTAAATTTATAAGTTTTCAATTGACCTTTAAAAAAATTTAATTTGTTAGGTAACTTAAACAGTTTATTTTCTTTTTCCTGAAAATAAATCTTTCAAACCTTGTTAATCTATTTACATAGTCTATGTGGACTTCATTTTCCTTTCTTTCTTATCCTACCTACAGGTCCCACTGGTGGGTTTGGGTGCGCAACATGCACCTAAATAAGAAAAGACGAAAACAAGCCCCCCCCCACCTTACCCTTAGGTGCTAGTCCGTCGCAGTCAAAAATCCACCGTAGGACTTCACAACACCTCGACGGACCCCCCCCCTACCACGACATCGTTAATGTAAGGGGTTCATCCTCTCTACGCCAGGTTGTGTGGTGGTTCCATCCCCTGTGCCAGGCCCACAACCATATCCTCTCACAAATCCCCTCCATTCACCCATATTATGCACTAGTCTTCTCGCTTCAACTAAATTCACATCCTTTCCTTCAGACACTCCTTTACTGACTCAATCCAATTTTTCTTTGGTCTCCCAGCTGGTCGATTCATAGCAGCCGACTATCATCCATATTTCCATTTGACCAATCCATCTTTATTCTAACTCGCTCATTCCTCATTTTATAAATTCTTACGCCTAGCACGCCCCTAAGATTATATCCATCTGAATAAACTGCACCTTGTATCTATAACTTATTTCGCACCATGGTTTCGCTACTATACATTAACACCAATAACAACATGCCCTCATTCAGAACATTAGCGCACTCAAGACTTAGTCCCTTTGCATTCACTAAAGATTTAATTTTACCATCCACTTTCCTACTACACTCTGCATCATCCGTTCCCTTTTAATATAACATTTAGCCTAAATATTTAAAACTCAGATACTTGTTCCAGTTTCTTACAATCCAACTTGATTTCACACTACGGATTTCCTTACCCACCACCAACCTTACTCTTTTTTTACATTTACTTTCAAACCCTACCACCCTGGCAAAACCCACTACCAATCTTCTCAAACCTACAGATTCACCAAACAAAACTAAATCATCTGCTTACAATAAGCAGGGCATCCTTCACTCTCGTCCATTCTCTATCAGTCCAACTCCCTCTCCTGCCACTCTTACTTTTAGTTCTTTCATCACCCCATCAATATACAAATTAAATAATTATTGAAACTTAACACTTTCCAACCTCATTCCACTGTTAATATGAAACTATTCACTTTCCACTCTATTTATTCTTACTCACGCTTCGCTATCAACATACATACTGTCCTTTTGATTCCATTCAGAAGCCTACCACTAACACGATATATCTAATGCTGTCAAAGAGCTTCCTTATTAATCCTGTCATATTACTGTTGGAAGTCCATAAAACCTAAACACAGTTTTTTGTTCTCTCATTTTGTCACTCATCTGCTTCAATGTAAAAATTTGATATACACATCTTCCACTACCACTTCTACCTTTTTTTTTCACGAGCTAAATTTTCTTCTTAACAGAGAAGTTTTTAATACCACAAAATATTCTTAAACTTGGAGATTAATTTGATTGTTTTCCTTTCATACCTGTTGCTTAACTCAAAAGGGCTGTTCTCGCATAGAAATGTGATTTTTAAGATAATCGCAATAATAGAAAATTCTTTGACCCTCATATCATATAAATTAAGTGATACCTAAAGGGTTCGCCTTTCACCCCTCGATCTTGCCTGTATACTGCAATATACAAAACGATGTTGAAACCTCAGAACTGGTTACCTGAACGGACACAAAGAGATTTCCCGTAATTAATTAATAATAGTTTAAGGCATGGTGTATTATTACACAAATCTTTACAACAGTCACCGCTATTCACATACAAAAATCATATTCTCTCAGCTTACTTTTAGCGCAGAAGGTCCCTCCATCTTAATTCAAAATAATACCCATCAGTGGTAAGAATCACCCTGATTGATTGGTTGAGTAGAACGCAGGGCTTACCTATCAAACTCAACTAATCTACTTACCTAATCCTTTTGGTCAGGAAAGCATATAACTCAATTTTCCCTGGTCATAAAACCTACTGCGGTAGGTACTGAACCTCTCCCCCCCAATGAGATGGAACAAAGGTTCAGTGGCAGCAAATAATAATAATAATAAATGATACTTATGGTTGTGGCCCATCTGGGCCAAGGGATGAACCCCACATTGACGAGATGCCATAGTGAGGGTTCGTCGCGGTCCCGTGAAGCTCTAGGGGGGATTTTCTGACTGCGATGAGTTCTCACTAATAGGTATAGAGGGGGTGGTAAAGCTGGACTTTCTTTTCGACTTGTCATATTCTTCTACTACTTTTCTGTTTCCGGTGCATGTCACCTTGGGGAGAGAAGGTGGATGATGATGATGATGATACTTAAATTTTAAATGATTCATTTATATATTGAATGCTAAACTAATCTAACACTTGTATTTTTCAGGTAGCATTTACTCACGGTGATTCTTTCGTCGATCAATTAAAACAGGATCAGTGGACCGATATATTAATTGGAATCCATGGATCTGGTCTGACACATTTGCTCTTCTTACCAGATTGGGCTGTTGTCATTGAATTGTAAGTCCCAATTTTATTATTATTCAAATGAAAAATTATTATCGTAAGACTTTTGTAAAAATATTGAACTTTTTGATGAATTATTTACAATAGGAATATTTTCGATTAATCGATAAGTAGAGTAAAACTAAGCTGTATCGATTAATCGATACCATTAATAATAAGTTGAGTATAAAAAGAGTAAAACTAAGCTGTATCGATAAGGGGGTCACTCTCGCCAAACAACAAACTGGTCTTGGCGGAGTTTTAACTTTCCGATCACATTCATGCTTTCGCCATTGAAAACTTTGAAAGTTAACGCTATTGCCAGTGCACATAAGTGAAAACGACAAATTTACACATTGGTGATTTTTGATATCGTACCACCATTAATCAAACACATCCATACTCAATTAACTAAGAACAATTTTTTCATACCCAAATAACACCATACACCAAGTACATCCACACGAAATAACTCATACAGAACGAACCCTGGACCACCGCCAAACGCGAGTAATGGTGTCACGTCTCCGCTCGGGCACCACCCTTTCCCTTTCCTTCAGGAATACAAATTCATAACCCCCCCCCCCCCCCAACTATCAAAGATATCCCTCCCAAACAAACGACCACACAAAACATGTCTTAATAAATTTCTATGATTTTTCGGAACTCGCTTTAATAGATTTCTCGTGGTAGCCCGATTCTCGTAAGAGGGGAGCGAGGGGAAGTAAAGTTATATATATATATATATATATATATATATATATATATATATATATATATAATATATAAACTATCTATATAATATATATATATATATATATATATATATATAATTATATATTATTATATATATATATAATATATATATATTTATATATATATATATATATAATATATATATATATAGATATATATATATTATATATATATATATATATAAATATATATTATATTATATAAATATTATATATATTTATTATATAATATTATATATATATATATATATATATATATTATATATTAATCAGATACGATTGTGGGGACCCAAACTGCTATCAGGATCTAGCACGTCTTAGAGGAGTAAAATACTTGTCATGGGTGGAAGAAGACAAAATATTCCCTGAAGACCAGGTAATCCTTTATTGTTTGATAACATATCGTCTAAATTAGTTTTTAAATAAGGATCGTGGACAGGTCCATTAATATTACTGTAGTATGTATTACATTTACTTACTAGTAATACTGAAGTATCTAATATTTTTATTTACTAAATGTATCAATTCACTCAAATTGAAGAATTTTGTGTAGTTCTACTTATCTTTATGTCCATACAAATATACAACTATACATTCACACATGTATATATTTAATACACACGATAGTGTAAACAAGGGAAAATGTGAAACCTCCTGAACCAGATGGAATCATGTCTTACAAGGGAAGCTTTATCTTCGGATTCAAAAGACTTTGTTGAGAGAGAGAATATCTTGAAATCATTTACCTTTGTGTTGTGTGTGTTTGATTAATTTATAACTTTGCAGTGATACTGCTTGACTCGTCACGCAGCTTTGGTTTGTGAATTATAAACTTTTACTGAACGAATGAATAAAGTTTTTTTTTTTTTTTGTCCTATTTACAGACTCCTGATATGTCTACAATATGATCTTCGCTTTAAAATTTCATCAATGGGAACGACATATATTTAAAATTCCCTCGAAATTCAAATAAATTTATTCTATATCTTCAACTGTTTTGTTGATTATTTTTTAGGTGGGGGAGGAGGCTGTAACTTCACTTGCCGTCTCGCTACATTACATTCCAACATATAAGAAATAACAATCACCAGACTTCTCAACAAAAACAAGGGACAATCATTCCTATAACCGTTTTTTTACGCTCTATGAATATAAAACTGTGTTGGCAAATTGCAAAGACGCAGCTTCAAGACCAGATGTCATCTTTACATCATGATCTGTCACATTCACCCTTCTGCATCTGCCCCTTTTGCTATATCTCTTCAACAGAATATGGATTTTTAACACCTTCAATCTGCGTGAAAAACAGCTTTTGCAGTCCCAATCTTCAAGCCTGGAAAAGATCCAAAGTTAGCTGGCACTCAGAGACTCATCTCGCCGACCTGCCATATATGTAAATTAATGGAGAAAAATAGTCACTCGCCTACCTCCAGTTCTGGAGAGTCGCCACACTTTCTCCAACTTTCAATTTGGTTTTCACACTCGCCTCTCAACTGTTGACCCTTTTCTTAGAATGGATAAAGACATCCTGGGGTCATTCTCCAATAACAAGATGGTGCTGGGAGTATTTTTTGACCTTGAGAAGGCGTAAGATTTCACGTGGAGAACTGGACTCCTCATAATACTCAAACCTCTTGACCTTTCACGGCAGCTGCTGCTTTTCGTCCAACGTCTTATCTCATAAGATATATTCAGATCCGATACTCGTCAATTTTAACATGACATTTTTCTTTGGATGGCGTTATTCCACAGGGAAGGGTTCTGATCGTATTATTGTTGTTTGGCATAGGATTCATTGGTGCAGTCACCAATATTCCCCGAGACAGTCAAGTTTTCGATGTATGGCGATGACCTGTCTTTATATGTTGCTGGAACGGGCTGAAATAGCTGCAACTGGCTATAAAGAACATCACAGAATTGAGATTCCACGGCTTCCACTTATCACCTGCCAAAACCACAGTCGTAACTCTTTAAGAAGAAAAGTAGAAAGATGATAGTCAATTTCAACTCCCAAACCTAGTTCTATACGGTTCAACTATAGTGTTAATCACAAGTCGGATTTCTTTGCCAGATATCAAGCACCTGAATACAGGATATCATAGCGTTCCTACCACAAAAAAGCTAGGGGCGTGGACCGTAAATCTCTTCTTCGCCTTGATTTGAGCTAAGCTTGACTATGACTGCATGATATATGCCAAGCCTCACCTAATTTGCTACATCAGTTGAATCCTAACCAAAAGCCTTTCACTCCTCTCCTAAGGCGAGCCTCGAAATTAAAGCTGATACAATGCCGGTCTCTTGACCAAGAAAATACATGTGCTCAGTTACCTGATTCCAAACTCATGAACCATCTGCGCCGACTCAAATTTTGCCCAAAAATAAGCTAAATCCTCCGCACTGACCATTCGCAAAAAAGTGAACAGAATTTTTTAATTTCCTCTACGTCAAAGTACCTTTTCGCATTTATAACATAAGTCATACACCCTGGATATATATACATCTCCTGCCATTTGTTTAGCCGTCTTCAATATCCAAATCCACCTAGCCTGGAGCCTTGATGATAGCGTATTTCCTGTCTCACTTTAAAATCCACAGCCGTTCACTTCCAGCGTAGAGAGAGACTGATCTAAAACGAATGAAAACTTTGGTGTATGCCCAGTCTTTCCAGATCGCAGCCTCTCATACTTTATTCCCCCAGCTCCTTGATTCTCACAGCAGAATTAATTGCTATACTGATCGCCCTCTCTCGGATTTTACTCCTTAAT
>JABUQX010002529.1:0-10000 GCA_015478945.1 Trachelipus rathkii | reverse complement strand
CGTTGCTCATATTCCGATATAAATATTTAAACCCCTTTTTCCTCAAAACCACGTTCTCCTTTTGGCATTGTATTGACGATAGTAAATATAGAATTTATTAACTTAGCACGGTTTTGTCCATCAGGTATAATAAAAGTTTTAGATGTAATTTTCTTCCATTTCTTTTTAAAAAATATATTTGGCTTTTTAGTCAAGCCAGTTTTATAAGCATTTGGATCTTTAAGGAGAGAGTAGAAATTAATCATAGATTTTTTGCATTTAACTTTACAGGTATTATCACATATGTTTAGGGACAGTTCTTGCACAAATATTTAGAGAATACTCAGAATTTTGGGGGGCGTCCAAACCAGACCTAAAAGCAGTCGATTGTAAGCGGGCGTCAAGAGTCGGTCATTACACACAGAGTAGTGGCGTGTTTGTTGTTGGCTCGGTGTGGCCGTCAGATTGAAAATGCTATGAAACTGAATTAATAGACGTAACACCGCTCACTTTCAGCGACTGGCTTCTACGTTCTGTTTGAACGCGCCCGTAATATAAAAGTTTGTTATTGAAAGGGAAAAATCTTGATAAATACATCAAACCTATACTTATTAATGCTTTGTGTAACAATACTTTTTTTTTTTCTTTTGTAATGTATTCAAAATATTTTTAAGTTAATTTAAAAATTTGTCTAATATTTATATCGTCCAATCTTGATCGCTTTAATAATTTTACGCATTTGTGATATTTATTTTTTTTTTTAAATACATTAGGCGGATATTTATACTTTCTTACTGTGGTTGAAAAACGGAACCCACAATTAACTAGAAAGGTCTGTTCTTTTTGTTTTGGTCCAAATATTCATTCACATTTCCAATAAAATATTAAATTCCAAACCCACCGTTTTTAAGGAATGATAAAGTAAAATGAGTTTATTAAAATAAGCTCATTTTCAAGAATTCATTCAATTTTCATAATTTAATAAAATCACTCTAAATTAATTTTTTTTTTTAATTAAATAATAAATTTATACTTCTGACTGTGGAGTTCGAAAAATTTTTGATTAAACAATACGTAACTGATCAAGATATTTGGCTCTTCTTATGTATGTTAATAATTTCTCGAATGCTGTAAGGGAATTAAAAATTTCGCAGTTTTCTTTTGCAATGACTTTTGGACGAGATACATAAGATGTGTTTCCTCTATAGAGAATATATGTCATATTTCAAGCAAAAAGCAGAAAAGTGTAATTCTGAATTAAATAGCTCAATTTAGGTGTCATTTAATTGTTTTGTAATGTTTTTTTTATTTGAAGAAACTATTAATCATTATTATGTTTTTCTATAAATTATGGGTCAAAGATTACTTTATAAATCATTAGTTGTCTCGAAAGACCTGCTTTAATAAATATTAAGTTTTATAAAACACTATATAATAAATATTATTTTGAGGGGAAACATTTAGCTATATTTTTTCTAATTTTAATTTTAGAATATACTTTTAGTACGATTTTTCCTAATATTCAACATTTGAAATCATTTGGTATTTCTTAAAATTGAGTTTTGTTTAAGAGTTAGCAATTATGTAAAAAAAATTGGTGTTTCATTGATCCTACACATAAATAATCAGAAAAAGTTGAATTTTAAAAGGTTAGGTGCTTAATCTTGACGTTTTTTAATTGAAATTTTCAATTATATATTGTTTTATTCCAAGCCCCGCGCGACATAAATTTTCTATTATTCTGTTGGAAAAAAACATGTATTAAAATAAAAAAATTTTTAAACAATTCTATAGAAATTAAAGTTACGTTGGTCTTCTTCTCTTAATTTTTACACTCGTACAAATTCTTCTAGAAGTATACTTCTTAGAAAAAGTTACGATTTTTCTTGATAAATAATAATTTCATTTCAATTTTTTTTTTTTTTTTTCCTTAAATTTCATTCTAGCAATTTGAAGAATTATTTGGTAAAATATTTAAAAAATATATGTGAAGTTTTTTAAACTCGTTATACATCAGT
This sequence comes from Trachelipus rathkii, assembly GCA_015478945.1. Lineage (NCBI taxonomy): Eukaryota > Metazoa > Arthropoda > Malacostraca > Isopoda > Trachelipodidae > Trachelipus > Trachelipus rathkii. Next base: position 8,003 of record JABUQX010002529.1, on the reverse strand, counting down.
TCAGGCATTATTAAGAAAAAATAATTTGTTTTCATTGTAATGCAATTTTAAAAAGAAGACAGAACGCGAATTTTTATTATTTTGTTGTTTATTGTTTTTGTGTTTTAAAATTTCTACGTTTTTTAATGAATTTCAATATTTATATGGTTCTGTTATATGACCTTAGAGTAGTTGTGTCAGTTTAGTGGTTCCTGTCCGAACATCTCTGTTTTAATATAAAATATTTTTAAAACTTTAAAAATTTATAGACCAACGCTTTTGCTTAATTTTTCCATTATTTACATATATTTTAGAACTTTATATATAGTAATACATTGTTTTTCAACACCACCTAGAAAATTTCAAAACTATTTTTGAAACTATTTGGTTAAAATCTCTCTCTAAAAAATAGAGTTTTTTTTAACGTGTATTTTTTCAGCATTTTTTTGAAAAAGTAATGTGTTCCATTGAAATGTCATTTTTCTCAAAAAGCAGAAAAATAAAGTGAATTTATTAATATGTTTTATGTGTCTTTAAAACTTAATATTTAATTTTTTCCTGAATATATTCAATACCTTATATTGTATTTTTTATATTATTACCTATTTCTAAATATTTTCAATTAGTATTGCCTATCAATTAAATATTAACCCCCCCAAATTTTAACTCATTATTAAAATTTTAGTACCATTACATTTGTATATAATTTTTCAGACGTTAATCGATTTTGAATTTTTAAACTTCTTAATAGAGGAATACGAAAATTTTATACCCTTGCCTATAAATTTTCTAGTATATTTTAACATTTATTTGTTTATAAATTTTAAAATTATAGTTTTTTAAAATCGGGTATTTTTTCTAGCTCATAATATAATATAGAAAAAAATATATGATGTTATATATATATAAATGTTCATTATTTTTTCTAAAAGCTCAATATTAGAAAAATTTTATTTATAAATTCAGTTTAGGTGTTAATTGACGTTTTTTAAATTGAATATTTCTCTTCATCACCATTCAGCTTTGAGTCTACCGCGATTTCACGATATTCTGTACATGCGATATAAACATGCAGGCCTGGTACATAGTCCTTGTTACGAGAAGGAGCTATTTCATTTCAACCCTTAAAATTTTGGCCTACAAGGCATAATGCCTATTTACTTTACGGTTCAAGCACCATATAACATGCATTAATATCCTAGCACTAACAAAGATGAGTAAAACCATACCTAGCTGGTCAATAATAATAAATATATAAACAAACATTATAGTATGAATATCAATCTTAAGCAAAGCCTGCCTAATTAACAGATAGCCTATTAGAGTTTCATCAAATAAGATGAGACTAGAAGGTTTAATAACAAATTTAACATGCATATGATTTGTATGAAGCACTTACTTCAGCCAAATCGTCACACAAAATTTCTCTTTAACACAGATCCTTAACACTTTTATCAAGCTTAGGTGAAAATAATAACATATTATTTTTTATATAAAACTCTATTGAATGTATTATATATAGTTTTTATGATCAAAGTCATAAAATTAATAGAATATATATATATATATAATATAATAAATTTAAGCTAGTCTATATATATAAGGTATATATTATATATATTATTAATATATATATGATAATTAAGCAAGGTTAAGATAATTAGGCTACATACTCCGTAATAATTTTAAGTAAATTTAATATAACAATATGGTAGTATAAAGATTCTCAAATTATAGCGTTTTGGGGACTACAGCCCCCAACTTGCGATTTCCCTCTAATAAAATTATTTATCTTGTTGAAAGTTATAAGAAGTTAAATATTATTTGGCAGAATAAATTTCTAATGTGCAATTAGAACAGTTAGGTGAACTGCTCACTCCAGTAAAGAGGGTTTGTCTATCTAATTATAACAAATACAGATGATAATGCTCAATTTCATGATGTTATTTTAAGAGGCAAATGTACCTTGCAGTCACTTAAAATTCTAACAAATGCGAGTGTCTTCAGAAGTTATCGATTTTGATAACGTAAATTTCATTCTTAGTTGGGTGTTATTTTTTGCCCATTTGTTAAATAATACTTCTTGTGCATAATGAAATTTATATTAGTATGAAACGTATGAATTACCGTAGTTATAAGTATACCCATTCCCTTAGTTAGACGGGCTATAACGATCTCCTGGACAATAGAGCTTGTTCCCAAACTAAAATCAGGTTCAGTGAGATAGAGAAGTTGAGCAGTTGAGTAAATTGAAGGTTAAATATAGGAAACAAAAAAAAAGTAAGCACCCGCTGAACGCTTATTTGGTTGGGGGCAACTCTGTTTATCTTTTTTAAATATAATATAAAAGTGATATATATATTCAGGACAATGACTAAAATAATATTATTTTAAAGTTAAAAGGTAAAAGAAATACTTTTAACAATGAATTTCTCAACGAGCTACAATTTTTTTAACAACCTTAATTTAATATATCACAGCAATCCTGCCTCTGCTGCGACTCTTAATTTTCCATAGTGCCCTGTCGTTTTTTTTTAATATAAAAGTTTAAAAAACAAACTTTTGTGTTTCCTGACAAAATATATTTTTCAAGAAAGTTCTCCAAAAACAGCAAAGATGTCCGATGGGTTTTTAAAAAGACCGCGCCAAGTGTGACAAGACGTTTTAGAAGAGTAGTAAATTGTTACTTATATCATCAGTAAGGCGAGGCAGGCGGCGTTTTAATACCGGATAAAAACATATTTTCTAATAAATAAATAGCGTATAGGTGTATATAGGTATATATTATATATATTAGCGGTTTAGTAATATATATCACTATACGCTACTACTAGATATTATACATAGTAGATCATAATTATATATTATAATATTTAGTTGTATAATATTAGGTTTATTATATTAATATATTGTGTATTAGTATATATATATTATGTATGATTTAGTAGTTATTACTTAGATGCTAGATGATATATTATGTATAAATAATAGTTTAAGGCAAGGCTCTAGTAAGTTGTAAATAGTTTATAATGAGAAGTATATTAATAGAGGTAATAGATTTTCATTGCATTAATTTGAACGTCAGGTCGGCAGTCAGAAAAAACGGTGTGGAGGCTAAGGATTTTGCGGAGCGAATGCTGAAAAAGATCAAAAGTATAACTCAGTTTGTTTATCTACTATAAATAAGCACTCATATTTATCATGATAAGATGTATTGGAAATGAGAACTAAAGGACGTATTGGTTTCAGAATTGCATTATGCTTTCTTCATATTCTTATATAAATTAGTGTGTATCTTTATATATTGAAAAAATAAAATTAAAATTTTTTAGTTCAGGTGGCCGCACACACGTGGGAGGCCGGGAGGGCCGGTAGGTCCTGGAAATGGGCGAGAAATTATTATAATTGTATTGTGCGGGGCACAGAGTCAAGAGTCACATATTTTTTTCGCTTATTTTGTGCTATATAATAATATTAAGAGGTTCGGTGAGGCAGAGCTCACATAATTTGTTTAAAATCCGGAGTGGAGAATGTATCACTTGTAATCTCAAATTGGTGGAAATGAAGCCGGATATTACAAAATGATGGAGACGCAGTCGGATATTTTTAAATGATAGGGCAGAGGTCGAGACGGAAAAAAATTTTACTGTTGACATCGGATAGCGACATCGAATTTCATAATGTATAGAGATGCAGGAAAGCCCTAGTCTAGAAGAATCTGATTAGTTGATGGAACTGTAGGGGAAAACAGCGTTGCCGGAGCCAGGCAGATATGAGGGCCGAGCAAAGATTTTATAACGCAGGCTCGCTCATAGGTTACCGTATACATGGATATTATATATAAGCGATATTGCCGGAAGATTTATCGTTTAACGACAAAGGACTAGTTTGTATTACAAATAATTTTATGCTACATAATCAGGAACTAATTAACATTTTGTTTTTGGGCAGGCAAGATGATGTATAAGGTTATATTGAACACTTAGGTATCCGCAGCCACAGCATGTAGGTATGAGAATACTGGCCGGATCCGTGCTCCGAAGCCCTGCGGTGACGGGGGGTTAGGCAGGTGTTGGGGGTTTGTGGACGTTGGGTGATGCATCGCGTGATTAGACAGAGCGAGAGAGTGGCGGCTCACTCTCTTGTATGTCTGTTTACATTTAGAGCAGGGAATGATAGACATAGGTTAAGACGATTGTTTTTTTTCAATCTGGAGAAATAGAATACATGAGAGATGTATTTTAAACACTCAATATCTGATCCTGCTCTTTAGTGGAAGGAGAAGTAAGATGATGAAGATCGTGCATGAAAAGTGAGAGGGCGCACTGCGGGCAAGAGTGATGAGCACTTTTTCGATGAAAACTCGAAGTAATGAAAAGTCTCTCTCTCTGTCGTCATTCGTCTCTCTCGTCTTCTTATATAATATATTATATATATAAGTATATAACTTGCTAAGAGAGAAGTATATATAGTGATTTAAAAGTAGTTATATATTCTTTATTATATATCTAAATGTCAACATTTTGGTAGATATTAGTATAAAATTTAATATTTCTACATATATATATAATTTATATCTGATAATTAGTATATTTAATTATATATAGTATAAAAGGATTAAGTAATGTTATTAATTATATATACATATATATATATATATATATAAATAATATAGTGTATATATATATATAGGATTGCAGACCAAAATCAAGCGAAAGTCGCCTAATGCAGATTATGTGCATTGTGCAAATCACAACCGTAACGCTAGTCTTGAATGATTGCTGTAAAGAGATTAGAATAGATTATTTTTTTATGTTGTGATTAATGAGATTATGGGTATTTCAGTCAGAGTCTTCCAAGAAAGCAATCACTGAAAGAAATTTCTTCAGAACGGCTGCATGGTCAACAAAACACTTAACGACTGTGCTCTACTACTAGATGGCGCTTGCGAGGTTGATTTTGCTTGTTGGCAGTTAAAGTTAAAGTTAATTTCATTTTATATTTTGAGCTAGTTTATCAAACCATCGCTAAACTTCAAGCATAGAGCTTGAAGTAGTTGAAGATACGACAGCATTAAGAAGACAAATGTTTTTACTTTTCACTTCATTTTACATGCTTGTAATTTTCAAGCGAATTTTGGCAAAGTATTTAACATCACTTCATACATACACTCTCCAAATTAATCAGACATAGTCGCCTGATGAAGCTTCCTACTCTTTTTAGAAAGGTTGTCGACCGAAACTAAACCAGTTGCGGGGAGAGTTTTTCAAGCTAGTGGATATATATGTATATAAATTTGTATATGATAGCTTATACGTATAAAGTAACATTTGCTTAACTAAATGCAAGAGCAAAGTGACCAATAGATACTTCTTTGATTGAGGCTTTTTAAGATGTTGACTCTATATTGATCTTTGCATGGCGCAATTTCAGGGTGAGGGTGTTTTACAGAGCTTTGATATACTAATAGGGCAAGTGAATCGGAGGTATCAGAGTGTGAGGAAGGTGAAACAGATGTTTTGCTTTTTGAGGGCCTGTAAAGCCCTTACAGAGACGAAACAGATAAGAGCCTCATGCGTCTGCCTACAAGTTTAACAAAATTTGAAGCCGACGTGACAAGTTTTATAGTTACGGAAATTGTCTGCTTTAGGAATGTATACCGAGATAGTGAAATAAAAGAAAGAAAAATGACAAAAACAATACAAGTGGGCAGAATATTTGTTGATTGGAAAAAATATGTTGTCTTTGTAGTATTCCAATCGTGTGTACAGCTTTTATAATGTTTGACACTCACTCCCATGCAGTAACTTCATCATCTGCTGAGAAGTCTATATTCAAATTAAACAAAAAAAAAGTATATTTGGAGAGTACGCTATGATGACGGTAAGGTGAAGTGAATGCTGTGCTTAGCATGAGTGATAGGATCGGGCTCCATGCGCGTGGAAACTTGGTTTTGATCTTGGAGAAATTTAGTGCGACATTTTAGTTGGGATGCTCAGAAGAGACGAAGGGGATTAATGAGCCTTTAGATAGACTATTATGGTCAAATGTTAAAAAAGTGAAGACAAAATGTTTGTAATGTGTATTATTTGTAAGTTGTTTAGCTTTACTTTAACAATAAGTAATGATAAAGAAGTTGTTTTAATAAAAATGCGCATGTGATTTGTATGATATTAGTTATAATAAGACTATATACTCGCTAGATATAGTACTATATTATAGATAATTGTATTATATAATTGAGTAACTCTTATATATATATATTATATATATATAGTATATAACCTCGATATATATATATATAGGAGTATATAGGGTAGTGATTAGTTATATATGTGTATGTTATATAATTATATATGATATAATAATATATATATGTATATAATTTTGTTTATATAGTATTAGTATGTATAGTATTATATAATATATATTATTATATATATATATATTATATATTATATTATCATTATATATATATATAGTTGATATATTTATAGATATATGTTTTATAGGTATATATATATATATATATATTATGTATATTACTTAGTATATATATAACTTATTTTTTTCATTGTAAATACAGCTGGTTGCTTTTGTAGATGTGATAATGTGATTTTTTTTTTTGATATGAACAAGATAAACTTTTTTTGTATTCCAGTCCAAAAACTTCTATCAGCCTTTTTCCAACTATAACTGCCGCGTCAATGACTAATAAGGGGGTCGTCCAGCAAAATAAGAGTGCGGGGGGGCGTAACTGACCTAGTTACGCAGCACTGGCCCCACGTTCCCCACCCCATATACTCCCCACCCAGGTGGATGGTGGTTTCTTAGGTATCAGCCTGTTCAGTGTGATGATGGCCCCACTCCAACCGACGAGCGCATTTTGTTAATCGATTATGCTGTTAATGTAGTTATTTGAGTTATTTCCTTAATTCTGATTATTGTTTTGAATTAAAAAATTTATTTTGGTTGGTTGTGACGGCTTTTTATGGCTATTGAATGTTTTGACCTGACTGTGTGTTAAAATACAATTTGTTTTAAGCCGATCTAGTTCTGTTTTGTATAATTTTTTCTTAAACTTTGAAAATGTTGAGAATAATACATCAAATATTGAAGAGAGTGCTCTCACTTCTTTTTTCATTTTCGCTTATATATATCTATATAGGTGACTACCCCTCCTAAAGTATAAAATAGATTACTTATGATATGAGTGACTAGACTTCGATTGTGACTCCAATTGTTGTCTTGGCCACGAGACGGTATATAGGTAACTTATATATATATATAATATATTAGTGTTTTTTATAGATATCTATTATATACGTCTATATATTAATAAGAAAAAAATAAATTTTAATAAAAACTTAAAAATACCTCAGCCTGAATAAAATATAGTAGTAACGTAATAGTTGTAATTATAGAAGAAAAGTTTCATTATAGTTAATATATCTCATTACAGTTGTGTATGGTGAAGTCTGTTTAAACGTACTTATATAATATATAAATATGGAATTAGATTCTACTGATACCATAGAATCAGAAGGTGTAAAAGCTACGTAAGGTGGTATACATAATATAATAATGGTCAGTTTTTTCCGATTATCCGTCTATGTTATTAAAAGACTAAACATATTCATATATAAAAAAGACTACTTCAGTGGCTAAACGGAATACGTAGTTCTCAATTAGCTTGGGTGTATGTGCATGGAAAGATATCCACTTAAGAGTATTTTGCTCATGGAATTTATAAAAGATAAGATAGAATTTAATAAAAATAATATGAAATAGAAAAAATATTTAAAGAAAAGAAAGAAATATGTATTGAAAATAGAGCTCGTATTTACAATAGCTCAGCCTAAGCGCAAAAGGAAATAATTTTTGATCTAAGTAAAGTTAAGGACATATTATATTGGAGTTGTGATTGATAATAATAATAAAAAAAATTATTGTAATAATTATGTAATGTATGATAGAAGCGCGCTATTTATTAGAGGACCTTTTTATTTATTGGTTCTCGATAA
>JABUQX010002528.1:25000-26911 GCA_015478945.1 Trachelipus rathkii | reverse complement strand
ATTATGTATGTATATACTTATATTTATATGTATTTTTAATTGCGATTAAGATTATGTGTATCCTTTTATATATGTGTGCATTCATGTTTGTTTTTATATATGAATATGTATATGTTTAAATACGTAAGTTTTAATACACATATGTGTCTACACATTATCATTTATTTAATTATGCTAGTATTTATTCATGTATATATGTAAATTTAGGTTTAGGTATGTATGTATTAATTTATGTGTTTTTTTATAATTATGTGTGTATTTCAATATGCAGCATATATATGTGTATATATGAATGCACCTTGCTTCTAACAAACATATTTGTTTGTATGCTCTTTTTATGTTTGTTTACATATGCATTATTATATGTAGGTATGTATGAATAAATGAATCTATGAGAGAGAGAAAGAAGAGAGAGGAGGAGAGAGAGAGAGAGAGAGAGAAAGGAGAGGAGAGAGAGAGAGAGAAGATGAAGGCAGTTTGAAGCATGATAGAGGTAGATAGTATTGAATAAAAGACGAATATATATATATATATATATTATATTAATATATATATTATATATATATTATATATATATATATATATATATTATATAATACATAATATATATATATATATTATATATAAAATATATAATATATATAATATAATATTATATATATATACCTATACCTATATATATATATACCATATTATATATTATATATTATAAATATTAATAATAGTATATTATATATATATATATATAGTATATATATAATATATATAATTATATATAATATCATATATATTTGCAAACAGGTGTATGATAGGGTTAATATGGGAAGCTCTATGACAGGTTTTAGTGATATATGGTGTTGGTGTAGCTTTGAAATGGAATCAAAAGTATGATGACGATTGTGAGGCGTGTGTAAGAATAATGGGTCAAAGGTGATTGGTTTAGTGATTAATAGTGGAGTGAGACAGGTGTTATGTCTCCTTGGTTATTCAATTGTATATATAGATGGGGTAATGAAAGAAGTAAGGTGGGTGGCATGGAAATAGGTGTTAGGAGAGATAGAGAATTGCAGATGAATTGGAGGGTACCCTACCTATTATATGCAGATGATTGGTTCTTTGGCAATTGAAAGAGTGTTGAGAAGATTGGGAAGATTTGGCATGGTTGTAAAAGAGGTTTGAAAGTAAAAACGTAGCATAAGAGTAAGGTTATGGTTGTGGTGAGGATATCCCTCAGTGTGAAGTTATGTTAGATCGTGAGCAGCTGGAACAGCTGTCTGAGTTTAAATATTCTAGGATGTGTGGATTAGAAGAGAACCGGAATATTGGAGATTGGTAGTACGAAAGTTGTGAATGGCAGGAAGGTGGCTGGTGCAATTAAATCGTTGGTGAACGTAAAAGGACAAAGTCTGGAGTGCGCTAGGGTCTTGCATGGGTATGTTGTTACTGTGTTATTGTATAGTATGAAGACAATGGTTGAATAAGAAGTATAGATTAAGTTCAATGTGTTCAGATGGACAATCTAGGGGCGTGCATAGTGTGAGAAAGAATTGCATAAAATGAGGAGATGAACGTATTAGAGAGGCTGGTGGGTTGAAGAAAGGTAAACGAGAGAATAAATTGAAAGTATGTGGAGATGTTTGGTCATGTGAAAGATGAATATATTCGGGGTGGTTAAGCGGATGTATAGTGGTGAGTGTTTTGGAACGACCGGGCTGAGACGACAAGAAAAAAGTGGATTGAGTCAGTTATAGGTTTGCAGGACAGAAATGTGAGTTTGCCAGAGGCAGAAGAAAAGGAATAGATAGAAAAAAAAAAGAAATGACAAAAGGTGTTGTAAGGGGGTTGTTGTGGCAAACCTGGGCAGGGATGGAGAAAACCCTACACTTGAAGATTTACCATAGTGAGATCGAT
>JABUQX010002528.1:2500-20000 GCA_015478945.1 Trachelipus rathkii | reverse complement strand
GGCGTGACCCTGCGCAGTAAACAGTTCGACTGTCTCTTCCAGAATCGGGAGGGACAGAGATGCCAGTAATCGTTGGTTTCTGAAGGGAAAGACTGAAATATTGTAATTGGAGACTCTATGACACGATACCAGACAGGAACTTTCAAAAGAACTAAAAAACGATTGAGAGTATGTAATCCAGGTGCCAGAGTGAGTAATATCGTGGATAGGATAGATAGAGATTGATTCTACAAATTCAAATGTGATTGTGCATGTGGGCACAAATGATAATAGACTAGAAGTCAGAAGATTAGTTAGAAGATAAAGCTATGAAAGTGTGCGTGATTTCTTGCGATTTTACCTAGGTGTGGAAGGTCAGGAGAGGGGAGTAGGGCTTTAGTGAAATGAAAGTTAGGAATTATGTTTTTCAGAAAATATTATGTTTTTGTGAGAGAATTTCTGGATAAAGATCTTTTTGCAGCAGATGGAGGTTCACTTGAGTCGTAAAGAGTGTGGTGAGCTGTTCAATAACCAGTTTGGAACTTGTTTAGCAAAAACTAGGTAAAGTTGGGGGGGGGGCTAAAATCTAGATACAAATAATAGCAATGGTAACTATAATAGTGGGAAGATAAATAAAGCTATTGTGTTACAGGTCAAAATAATGATGATGATAATAATAGAGTAACATGCATCGAGCGTATCAAATGTGTTTTTACACAAATTGTCATAAGCCTAGAAATAAAAAAGATAGTGTTCAGTATTACCAAAGATGAGAATCTAGACATATTTGCATAACTGAGGCATCGTTAATGAAAGTTATATGAGACGGCCTTCAGGAATATAAATAGACGGATATTCACTGTTATGGATATGTCATGCTGATAGTGAGATATAGATTTTTGTTGGCGCTTATGTTAAAAGCAATATTCATTTATATTATGTAAATGAATCATGTATTTGATGGTGTAGGGTAGATTGTGTCGTATATATATGTATCATTTAGAATAGGGCATTTTATTCTATTATCTAAGAATAGACGTTGTGTATATTAAAGAAATAAGAGACAGCAGCCACAGAAGAACAAGATAGTCATAATGGGTGATTTTAATTTTCGGGCATTCATTGGGATTCCTTGTCTAATATGGACCATAGTAGTTTTGCATTCATAAATTGTATACTAGATAACTTTTTGACCCAGATGGTCCAAGAACCCACAAGATACGATGCACTACTAGACTTAATATTAACTAACTAACGATGAAAGTATGGTGGATGAAGTTAGAGTTGAGGAGAATTTAGGACTTAGTGACCATAATATAATTAGATTTAATATGAATGTAATATCTGAGCCCAAATTGCAAGTTAATAAGGAAAACGATCTTAGATTTCCGAAATGGGGATTTTACCAAATTTCGAGACATGCTTAGTACAACTAACTGGAATAAAAGTTTAAAGACCAACTGTTACAATATATCTATATATCAAATTTTAACGAAGATTCAGTCAGTAGTTTTAAAGATAGAGAGGCCGCGATGTGTGTGCGAGAAGTGAGAAGAGATGCGCTGTGTTTGTTTAATGAGAGATAAGAGAGAAAAATTAAGGAAAAGCTTGAGATGGTTTAAAATATTCAAACGTAGTAATAGGACAGATGATTTTAGAAAATTATAGGAAAAATAGAAATGAACTTAACCAATCAATAAAAAAGGCAAAGAGAGAGGCAGAAATTAGCAAAGAAGTAATAAGAATCTGATAAGTTTTTAGCTTTATAAATTTAAAAGTAAAATAGGACGATGGTCCAATTAAAATTGATGAAAAATTAGTGAGTTCCAGATAAGGAAATGGTCAACATTTTCAATGCTTATTTCTTCGTGTTTAGCGAGAAAGATTAATAATAGTTTGGAGACTATGAGTTCTGTATGCATGTAATCAAAGTAGACTTACAGAATTGAATTTGATGTAAAAGATATAAAAAGTTTATTAGATCATATTGACCCAAGTAAAGCTTTGTTACTATATAGTAGAATATATATACCAGCTTGCAAAGGCACTGTATTTGATTTTTAATCAATCTTACCATTTGGTGAGGTACCAGATGACTGGAAAATGGCATATTGTTGGCCTATTTATAAAGAAAGGTAGAAGAAGATTTGAAATTATAGGCCCAGTTAGCTTAACAGCTCTGGTTGTAAAGGTTCTGAAAAAGTTACTGAAAGGCTTAGAAGATAACAAGGTATTGTATTACTCCCAGCACGGTTTCAGAAAGGTAGTCATGTCAGACAAACCTTTTAGAATTTATGGAATACATTACTGACTGTATTCGACCGAGGAAGATCAGTGATTATTGTATATTTAGACTTAGTAAAAGCTTGTTGATAAGTTCCCACATAGCTGATGAAAAATTATTGCAATGTGGTATAGTGGAGTGGTACATGGTGATTTAAAGCGTGATTCGAAATAGAAAACATGTCGCTACAACTAAAATGGGAATAATCATCATGAAATATTGAAGATGGTGTCCCACAGGGTCAGTGTGGCCACTATTGTTCCTCATATATATAAATGATTTAGACCAGGGAACTTAATGCAAGATTTCTAAGCTTTGCAGAGTGATACTAAATGGCCAACCTAGTTAGGAATATCGTGAAGAGCATAAAAGTCAAATATCTTGATAAACTTCTGGGGTGGGCAGATAAGTGGCAAATGAATTTTAATAGTAAAAAGTGTTAAGTTCTTCACCTAGGTTACTCAAATACAAGTTTTAACTACGATATGATTGGGGATTGGCCAAGAAAAAGATTTAGTGTGATTATAAGCAGTAATTTGAAAGTAGTTAATCAGTGTTTGGAACAGAAATAAAGCTAATAAGCTGCTGGGCATTAATAAATCGCAATGTTGTTACATATATATGTATATTATATTAAGTATTAATATATATTATAGGCAGTAATAGGAGTATTGTGCACAAGTGGCCCCTTATTAAAGAAAACTTAGATATGTAGAGGAGAGTGAAACGTAGAGCAACAAGGATGATTTCTTGGTTGAGGTAAGAGCTATAGGAGAGGCTGAAGAGTTCGGAATGTTTTCTGTAGAAAGGCGATTTCCCAGAGGGGACATGATACAAGTCTACAAAATATTTACATTTCTATTGATGAATTACAGAGATCAATAGTATGATTAAGAACATGACAAGGATCAGGGTGGCTGATTAATAAGGATATTAATTAGAAGAAAGGCATGCCAATCTGATATAAGAAAGCATGCATTCAGTATTGGTGTTAAATTTTGGAATAGTCTGCCAGAGGAGTTTGTTGAGTGGACTCACTTGCAACATTGAAGAAAGGATTGGATAGGTAATGGATGGGTTGGGAATCATATAATATATTGACGAAGCCAAATTGGCGATGTTTTAGCTGGATATAGTATAGTTAGATGGCATTTTTTAGTTATTAAGCATGTGTGGTTGGGTATATATTATATACATTAGTTTTGACTAAGCACTAATGTGGATTGTTGTTACAAACAAATTTGGACAACCCTAGGGTGCTTGTGGATTTTGGACTGACCGTCTCGATTGTGTCCTATGTCTTTATGTCTCTATACTATATATGTTTCTATATAATATATATTTTAAAAAAAGAAGCTGTTTATTGTCTTCTCTTAATCATGAGGACTTCTTTTGGCAAGCAAACATTGACAAACTTGCGAGGGACGAACAGACACTTGAAGAATCTTTTGAGGGAGAATTTAAATATTATGATTTCAATTCTTATTTAAAATATTATTAACAAATCAATTAGAATCATAAAAATAATGGATAATAAAAATATTAAGGTGAACAACTGAAAAACTATTTAGGATCCATTTCACTTTTCATTTGGTGTATTTATAAAGGACTCGCAACTTGTCATGCCTGATATTGCAGAAAGATGCAACAATGACTAATATTTTTTGAGCAATATCTCAGACTTTTATAACATTCTATGGAGCAAGACATGTTGCCGCACACTGCCATATATTTGGGCATATCAGAGCTGCAACTATTATTTATAAATCACAACCAAACAGGGCCAGTGTATACGAAAATAATAAAAACTATAATAATTCGAGATGAAATGTTTATTTGGCATAGGAACTACTTATGAAGGTCAACCAAGAAATGCATTCCTTCATCCAATAACTAAACAAGAAGAGGACATACGCAGTTTCCTACTTGGAAACTCTCAAAAAAGGTGAGAAAAAGAACAAAGTTCGATTAATTGCCTGCCTAAATCTCTTTTTGTTTCTCCCTATTTACAAGTAAGTAAATTCTTAAGAGAATATAAGGCAAACCTACTATTCAGTAAAACTGCTTCTTCAATTATGAGATATAGACTGAATACAATAATAAATAGTAGTTTCATTTTTGTTTAGTCAAAAAAAAAAAAAAATAATATAATAATAATGATAAAATAATAACAATAATAAAATAATAATAATAATAATAATAATTATATATATATATATAATATATATATATAATATATATATATATAGTATATATATATATAATGTAAAATATAATAAATAATACATAATAATAATATAATATACTAATAATGAGTAAATAATAATCATAATAATATTATTTTTATTAAATAATAATTTAAAAAAAGATAAAAAAAAAAAAAAAAAATATAAAAAATTAAAAAAAATAAAAAAAAAAAAAAAAAAAAAAAAAAAAAAAAAAAAAAAAAAAAAAAAAAAAAAAAAAAAAAAAAATAAAAAAAATAAAAATAAAAAAAAAAAAAAAATATATATATATATATATATATATATATATAATAATTAAATAGTATTTAAAATTAAATAGTTGTAAATTCAGAAGTACATTTTAATATACTTCTAATTGATGATATCCTATTAGTTTGAATGTATTAACAGAAGAGGAAGAAACACAGAAGTTAAAGAAGAATTCATTTTCCCCCATTATAATTCTTCATTTAATAGAAAATTATATAACGTAAAAATTTCCATATAAATATTTGTAAATTTATTTTTTCTTCGTTCTCATCAAATTTTCTGTTACAAGCAAACATTGAAGAAATAGTTGTGGACAAACAGATATTGAGGAATCTGTTGAGGGACAAGCTAACATGAGAACATTTAATAGAATATTGAGAATATTTTTATTCATGTGAGAAATGAACATTTGGATATTTTTCCTAATTACAAGCAGAAACCTTGAAAGATTTCCTGGGAAACAAAAAATATGATAACTCAGGTTTGTGGACCATTGGTGTTACAAACAAACATTGAAGATATATTTCTGCCGAAAAATAAACATTGAGATCTTTCTGGGGACAAAAAAAATATGAAAAACTTTTTCTGGAGATAGGAAAATAATGAAACTCTGAGATAGGTTAATGAGCAAAAAAAGCACAGAAGTATTTCTCTCTCTGTCTCTCTTTCTGTCTGTCTGTCTGTCTGTCTGTCTCTCTCTCTCTCTCTCTCTCTCTCTCTCTCTCTCTCTTCTCTCTCTCTCTCTCTCTCCTCTCTCTCCTCTCTCTCTCTCCTTCTCTCTCTCTCTCTTCCTGTCCACGTCTATCTCTCTCTTCCTTTCTACGTCTCCCTCTTTCTTCTTTTCTACGTCTCTCTCTCTCTCTCTCTCTCTCTCTCTCTCTCTCTCCTCTCTCTCTCTCTCTCTCTCTCTCTCTCTCTCTCTCTCTCTCTCTCTTGTCATCAAAGATAAATACGTATTTTTAAAAGGAATTCTTGTAACCATTTCTGTTTCACGTGTTGTTATTTTATCATTCTCTTCTTTAATACTTTCCAGCTAACATTCTTCCTACTCCCCCCTCACATCTAACCCCATTACCCCATGTCTTCCCCCAAGACTTCCAAATTCTTCTTTTTACATCAGGGGAAGAGAAGATGTATGCATTAACAAAAGTAATAATGTCAGAGAGGGACAAGAAAATTTTGCGACAAAGATGGACATAAAAAAGATTTCGGAGTAGAGAAGTTAAATCAATCTCTCTCTCTCTCTCTCTCTCTCTCTCTCTCTCTCTCTCTCTCTCTCTCTCTCTCTCTCTCTCTCTCTCTCTCTCTAAAATCAAAGAGATGCAAATGAGTTTTCAAGCGAGGAAGCTACAGTACAAGAATAGTATACATACTTACATTCCTGCATGCACACTCATATACATACATACATACATACATACATACATACATACATACATACATACATACATACATACATACAGACATACATACATACATACATAAAGGGTGAAAAAAAAAAACATGATCCACATCAAAGGTTGACATGCCCCAATTTAATACGTTTGAAAGGGAATAAGCGAAAGGAATGAAAGAAAAATGTGTTTCACATTTTACCTGTAGAGTTAGTCGAAGAATTGGCATAGCAGTCAAATGTGGAGGGGATGAGATTTTGTTGGAAGACGAATCATGCAAACTCTGTTTTGAGGTCAAAGTATGCGATTTATACACATACATACATACATACATACATACATACATACATACATACATACATACATACATACATACATACATGCATAAAAAGAGTTAGAAACTGACATACAGAAAGATCTGTTAGCAAATAAATGCATGAGCACATCCACACACATGCGTAATATATATATATATATATATATATATAATATATATTATATATATATATATATATATATATATATTATGATTAAAAGTATCAATTGCATATAGGAACATATAAATATTGTTTTATTTTCTATCTAAATAATATATATAATACGAATTTTTAACATGTATTTTTAAATCATTGCTAACATAGTCTTTCCGTATGTCATTTCAAACATCTTTTTTATGTATGTATTATGTATGATATGTATGTAATGTATGTATGTATATTATGTATGTATGTTATGTGACTGTATGTGATAAAGGCATACTTTGACTCAAACAGAGTTTGGCATGACTCGTCTTTCCAACAAAATCTCATCCCCTCCAGCATTTGACTGCTATTGCCAATTCTTCGACTAACTCTACAGGTAAAATGTGAAACACATTTTTTTTCATTCCTTTTCGCTTATTCCCTTTTAAAACGTAAATAAAATTGGGGCATGTCAATCCTTTGATGTATCATGTTTTTTTTTTTCAACCTTTAGTATATTCAGTTGTTGGGTGGGATCTCTCCTCCTTTTTCATCAGTGATCTTATATATATATATATATATATATATATATATATATATATCTCAGAAATATATATATATATAATAATTATATATATATATATTTATATATATATTATATATTATATATATATATATATAATATAATATTAATTATAATATATAATTATATTAATATATATATATATATATATATATATATAATATAATAGTAATATAGTATATATATAAATATATATATATATATATATATAATTATATATAATAATATAAATATATATATATTATATATTAATATATATATATATATATATATAGTATATATATATATATAAATATTAATAAATATATATATATATATATATATATATATATATATATATATATATATAGATACTATATAGTACTTATATATATATTATATATATAAATTATTATATATATATATATAAAAATATATATATATATATATTATTATATATACTATATATATATATATATATATATATTATATATATATATATATAATATAGACTATATATATATAATATATATATATATATATCAGTGGCGACTCCAAGTAACTTTTTACAACTCGTGCTCTCTCTCTCTCTCTCTCCTCTCTCTCAATAATTAATATATATATAATATATAATAATATATATATATATATATAATAATATATATATATATAATATATTTATATATAATATATATATATATATTTATATATATATATATAAAAACGTCCACCTTATTTATACATAAATTCCAGTCGCCTTGGCTTAAGAGAAAAATTGCCAATTTTTGTTTAATTTTGTTTTTTTTTCGAGCTCAATTATTATTTCCTTTTCGATTGATATTCTGGCTAGAGACGAGAGGCGTTCTTGAGTCATACTGTTTCTTAAAAATGATTTAATACGATCCAGAACGGAAAAACTTCTTTCATTTGAAACAGATGTTACTGGTATTGTTAATAGAAGTTTAAGCAGTTTTGTACTTTCTGGAAAAGCAGTCAGCAGTTCGAGATTATGAAATAGTTCTAAAAGAGCATTTGCAGATTTGCATTTCTTGAAGTCACTGTCGGAGTAAATATACTTAAGCTCCCAAATTAATGTTTTATAATCAATCAAATTTGGATATTTTAATTGCAGTGCATTAAATTTTTGCAGTGGAAAGTTATCGGCAAATTCCTCAAATTTGCTGACGTCGATCAAGTCGAAGAAAGAAAACTCTTGAATGTTGGAATATCTTTCCTCTAGACCAACTAGTATATTGTCTATTATTTCAAAGTAAATTGCTTTATAGTTTACTGGATATTTTCTTGTTCTAGTACCATGGGGGAATGTAAAGTTTCCTCCTCAATGTTGCTCTGTGTTTCCTGGAAAATTTGTTCATACTCTTCATCAAGTCGTTTGTTCCTAATAAACTCAGTGAAATCCAATAATTTTTGGTGTGCAAATAACATATCCAGCTGTCTACACTGTAAGATTTCAAACAATTTTTCTGCATGAGAGAAAATACTGTCAAAACTATTAACAAAAAACATGAAACCAAAATCATATAATTTTGTAAGTAAATTATCAGCTTCATTAAGGGTATCTTCATCCCATTTAATACTGTTATCTAAAATGGTCTGTAGTGCTTTTTTCAAAGCATCTCTCTGTCTTTTAATAGCTGAAATTGTTTTTGATCTATAACACCATCTTGTTTTGCATAAACTGGGTATACTAATATTAAACTCACGGAAAATAGCTTTTCTTTTTGTACTTGACGATGTAAATTTACTAAAGGCACGCAAATTAGAGAAAAATATTTTAACCACTGCTATTTTCTCTGAGAGTTTGCTTAACACTAAGTTTAGTTTATGGGCATAGCAGTGAATGAAATAGGCATATTTAAAACCCCTTGAACGCAGTTTTGCCTGAACGCCATTCAGTTCGCCAGCCATAACAACAGCCCCGTCATATGTCTGACAGACTAATTTATTTTTGGCGTCAGGATATGATTCTAAGACACTTTCTATAATATCGGCTAATTTTGAAGAACTTCTATCTTCACTAACATCATAAAAACCAATAAACCTTTCCTTAATATTATGTTGTGCTACATACCTTATTACTATAGATAACTGTGCGTGTGTACCACAGTCTGTTGTTTCATCTGCTTGTACAGATATATAAGGGGCCTTCTGAATCTCATTTTGGATTACGCTGCCAACAACAGTATCAATAGCGAATATTATGTCATTCTGAATAGTACTAGAGACTCCTGTGAAATGATGTGAATTTTCTTTAGCTGATAATCTTGATGCAAAAACACTGTCCATTTCTGCAAAACAGCTTAACAGTTCCCGATAATTTCCTTTATTTAAACTATTACTTCCTTCATCGTGACCTCTTAGTGGTAACTCTTGCTTACAGAGATATAAAACAGCAGTAATTAATCGATCTAGGTAATCTCTATTTTCTTTTACAAGCTTATTATGATTGTCTCTCTCTATCTGAACTGATCTGTTGATAGCACATTCGATATTGACATCACCAAAAGACTTGAGGCACTTATAGCTTTCCAAATGGCCGTGAGACTTAGCATGATGCTTTGAATCACTTAATATATTTCTAAAATTAGAGTATCCTGTATCAGTCCATGAATGGCTTGTCTTTGGTTGGAATAACAAACACGGCCAGCAATAAAGTTTTTCATTACAAATACTCCCACAAAGCCAATCAATTTTTTCGTACCATCTGTCATAAAATGATCGGTTTCCTACTTTAGACATTAATATCGGTAATGGTCTTTTTTATAATCTGTTTTTTTTTCAGCGATATTTCTTCTGCTAAAGGGTGTTTTTATTAAATTGAATATAATATCATCGTTTTGATTGTCCATTTTGAACTACAATTTAAATTTTCACAAAGAGCAATAAAAACCCAATATAAATTTTCACACGAGCCACAACACAATATAAATTGCAAATTAAATTTTACATAGCCAAAATTCTTGCAGAAGCAAGACGAAAATATAAATGCCAAAGGTAACAATATACAACAATTTCATTGGCAAAGTACACGCATATATATATATACATACTATATTATATATATTATATATTATATATATATAATAATATTATATATATATATATATTATATAATATATTATATGTATTATTATTTATATTTGTATATATATATATATATATATATATATATATATATATATATATATATATATATATATATATATATATATATATTTATTTATACTTTTCTGACTGCTGGTCTCATTTTTGATCGAGTCACTCGAGTCGCTCAGCTCGTGTCACTCAATAGAAACTGTTGAGTCGATTGACTCATTGCACGGTCTGTGCGTGTGTGACGGGAAATATATATAGTATGACTATTATAGTATATATATATAGTATATATTTTTATATATATATATATATATATATATAATATATATAGTATAATATATATTTGTAAATACCCCTAATGTATTTTCAACCATGCTAGGATACGATCCTGGACCCTTGCAGATGAGCGTGCATGTGTTTGACCACTACGCTACGACGAGACAAAAGAGAAACCGAGAATACTTCTACTGTCCAAGAAGAGCATTACTACGGTTCCTCCCGCTCGCACTCGAACGTAGGGCCAAACAGGGTACCGCGCATGGTGAATAATAATACCAAGACCGGGGGTTATTATGTATAATGAAATGCAATAATTTTAACCTTGCAATCAAATTTGTAATTGTAAATACCCCCTAATGTATTTTCAACATGCTAGGATACGATCCTGGACCCTTGCAGATGAGCGTGCATGTGGTTTGAAACCACCTACGCTACGACGGACAAAAGAGAAACCTGAGAATACTTCTACTCGTCCAAGAAGAGTCATACTGGACGGGTTCCTCCGCTCGCAACTTGAAGTAGGGGCCAAAACAGGGTACCGCGCATGGGGAATATTAATACCAAGACCGGGGGTTATTATGTTTAAGTGAAATGCAATAACCTGCAATCAAATTTGTATTTGTGAATACCCCCTAATGTATTTTCCCCATTGCTAAGGATACGATCCTGGACGCCTTGCAGATGAGCGTGCATGTGTTTGACCACTACGCTACGACGAGACAAAAGAAGAAACCGAGAATACTTCTACTGTCCAAGAAGGGCATTACTACGGTTCTCCCGCTCGCACTCGAACTTAGGGCCAAACAGGGTACCGCGCGCTGTGAATAAATTAATACTTCAAGAGACCGGGTTTATTTATGATATATAAGTGACATGCCAATAACCTCCTGCATCCAACACTTTGTATTTGTAAATAACCCCTGATGTATTTTCACCATGCTAGGATAGATCCTGGACCCTTGCGATGAGCGTGCGTGTGTTTGACCACTGACGCTACGACGAGACAAAAGAGAAACCGAGAATACTTCTACTGTCCAAAGAAGGGCATTACTACGGTTCCTCCCGCTCGCACTCGAACGTAGGGCCATAACAGAGGTAACCGGCGCATGGGTGAATAATAATACCAAGACCGGGGGTTATTATGTATATAAGTGACATGCAATACCTGCAATCAATTTGTATTTGTAATACCACTCCTAATGTATTTTCACCATGCTAGGAAACGATCCTGGACCCTTGCAGATGAGACGTTGCATGTTGTTTGACCACTACGCACGACGAGACAAAGAGAAACACGGAGAATACTTTCTACTGTCCAAGAAGAAGCATTACTACGGTTCCTCACCGCTCGCACTCGAACGTAGGCCAAACAGGTAAGCGCGCATGGTGAATAATAATACCAAGACGGGGGTTTTATTATGTTAATATAAGTGACAATGCAATACCTGCAATCATCATTTTGTATTTGTAATTACCCCCTAATGTATTTTTCACCATGCTAGGATACGATCCTTGGACCCCTTGCAAGATGGAGCGTGCATGTGTTTGACCACTACGCTAAGACGAGACAAAAGAGAAACCGAGAATACTTCTACTGTCCAAGAAGAGCATTTCTACGGTTCCTCCCGCTCGCATTCGAACGTAGGGCCAAACAGGGTACCCGCGCAATGGTGAATAATAATAACCAAGACGGGGTTATATATGTATATTAAGTGACATGCATACCCCTGCCAATCAAATGTTGTATTTGTAAATACCCTAAATGTATTTTCACCATGCTAGGATATCGATCCTGGACCCTTGCAGATGAGCGTGCATGTGTTTGATCCACTACGCTACGACGAGACAAAAGAGAAACCGAAAATACTTCTACTGTCCAAGGAGAGCATTACTACGGTTCCTCCCGTCGCACATCGAACGTTTAGGCCAAACAGGGTCCGCGCATTGGTGAAAAATAAATTACCAATGACCGGGGGTTATTATGTAATATAAGTGACATGCAATACCCTGCAATAATTGTATTTGTATATATATATATATCTATATATATATATATATATATATATATATATATATATATATATACGTATAATACCCCCGTCTTGGTATTATTATTCCCATGCGCGGTACCCCCTGTTTGGCCCTACTTTTCGAGTGCGGCGGGAAAGGAAACGATAGTAATGCTCTTTTGGACAGTAAGAAGTATCTCGGTTTTCTCTTTGTCTCGTCGTAGCGTAGGGGTCAAACACATGCACGCTCAATCTGCCAAGGGTCCAGGATCGTATCCTAGAATGGTGAAAATACATTAGGGGGTATTTTACAAATACAAATTTGATTGCAGGTATTGCATGTCACTTATAATACATAATAACCCCCGGTCTTTGTATTATTATTCACCATGCGCGGTACCTTGTTTGGCCCTACGTTCGGGTGCGAGCGGGAGGAACCGTAATAATGCTCTCTTGACAGTAGAAGTAAATTCTAAGGTTTCCTTTGTCCGTCGTTCGTAGCTTAGTGGTCAAAACACATGCCCTCATCTGCAAGGTCAGGATCGTATCCATAGCATGGTGAAAATACATTAGGGGGTATTTACAAATACAAATTTTGATTGCAGGGTATTGCAATGTCCACTTATTATACATAATGAACCCCCGTCCTTGTATTATTAATCACCATGCGCGGTACCCTGTTTGGCCCTTCGTTCGAGTGCGAGCGGGAGAAACCGTAGTAATGCTCTTCTTTGACAGTAGAAGTATTCTCGGTTTCCTCTTTTGTCTCGTCGTAGCGTAGTGGTCAAACACATGCCCGCTCACCTGCAAGGGTCCAGGATCGTATCCTACATGGTGGGAAAAAATACATTAGCGGGGGTGTTTTTCAATACAAATTTGATTGCAGGGTATGTGGCCATGTCACTTATATACATACTAACCCCCGGTCTTGTAATTATTATTTACCGGTACCCCTGTTTTGGCCCTGACGGTTCGAGTGCGAGCGGGAGAGGAACTCGTAGTAATGCTCTTCTTGGACATTAGAAGTATTCTCGGTTTCTCTTTTGTCTCGTCGTATCGTAGTGGTCAAACACATGCAGCTCAATTCTGCAAGGGTCCAGGATCGTATCCAAGCAGTGGTGAAAATACATTAGGGGGTATTTACAAATCAAATTTGATTGCAGGGTATTGCATTTCTCTTCTTATACATAAAAAACCCCGGTCTTGGTATTATTATTCACCATGCGCGGTACCCTGGTTGGCCCTACGTTCGAGTGCGAGCGGGAGAAACCGTAGTAGCTCTTCTTGGACAGTAGAAGTATTCTCTGGTTCTTCTTTGTCGCGTCGTAGCGTAGTGGTCAACCACATGCACGCTCATCTGCAAAAGGGTCCAGGATCGTATCCTAGCATGGTGAAAAATACATTAAGGGGTATTTAACAAATACAAATTTGATTGCAGGGTAATTGCATGTCCACTTATAACATAAAACTCCCGTTTTGGTATTATTATTCACTCATGCGCGGTACACTGTTTGGCCCTACGTTCGAGTGCGAGCGGGAGGAGCCGTAGTAATGCTCTTCTTTGGACAGTAGAAGTATTCTCGGTTTCTCTTTGTCTCGTCGTAGCGTAGTGGTCAAACACATGCACGCTCATCTGCAAGGGTCCAAGGATCGGTATTATCATGGTGAAAATACATTAGGGGGTATTTAGAAATATAAAATTTGATTGCAGGGTATTGCATTTCACTTATATATAATAACCCCCGGTCTTGGTATTATTATTCACCATGCGCGGTACCCTGTTTGGCCCTACGTTCGAGTGCGAACGGGAGGAACCGTAGTAATGTTCTTCTTGGACTAGAAGTATTCTCGGGTTCTCTTTTGTCTCGTCGTAGCGGTAGTGGTCCACACACATGCGTACCTCATCTGCAAGGTCAGGATCGTATGCCTAGCATGTGTAAGAATACATTAGGGGTATGTACAAGATACAAATTTGATTGCAGGGTATTGCATGTCACTTAATATATATATATTATATATATATAATATATATATAGTATATACTATTATATATATATATATATTATATATATACTATATATAAAATAGTTATCATATATATATATATATATATATATAAACAAAAACAGTTTAATTACAATGTGCATTCGTGGCTGCATAGGTGCGTGCATGCGTGCGTTCTCTCGGTCTCCGCTTTTTGAAAGGAGCACGGATAGTCACATTTTTCATTTGATTGAAAAATAATAATATTTGTTTTTTGATTTTGCTTTTGTTTCAATTTGCATAATCTTTTATATTTATATGTAATCAGTTTTCTATTTTAATTAATTTTTCGTAAAAAATGAAGAGAATTTTAATCGTAAAGTTATGAAAATTGGTAATAATAACGATAGTTTCTATAATGTTAATTCGTGCTAAGCACGAGTAGCACGAGTGTAAGGAGTCCCTCTGAATATATATATTAGTATATATATATATATAATATATATAGATATATAATATATGATATATATATATGTATATATATAAGTATATATATATATTATATATATATATATATAGTTATAATATATAATAATATAGCGCTGTGTACTTCAGAAAATGGAATAAATTTGTCGTTTTTGAAATATTTGGGGACTAACGTTTTCGGAATTATCAAATTTGATAGGCATTTTTTTAAGAAATTTAACTGACATTTCTTCAAATTGGCGGCCACCATCTTGTTTCGATATAAATAGAATAAATTTTTTTGTGGATATATTAAATTAACGCCGATGTTTTCGGGCAACATTATTTGTACGTAGATATAAACCACTTAAACGTAGTTGTAAATATTTATATAAGTTGCTCACCCTTGGCGTAAAATATTTTTTGGGTTAAGTTACATTGATTATAGGTATTTATTTTCTATTTCTAATGGGTTCACGATGACCTCAACGTTCGATATACACATATTAATAAGCACACACTTTTTATTTTTTAATACTAAGTTAAAAACCGGGAGACTAAAAATTAAGATTCTTGGGGTGGGGAAGCCATGAGCTTTCGTCCAACATTACGGATGGACCTTTTCAAATGGAATGTATTTACAACAAAGCGATGGCCTGCCGACTCGGAGGGTTATTGTTAGTTTCAGGAAAGTTTTAGTTGGTTGGTCTTTTATTATTTTTAAGATCAGTGAAATACTTTGAGGAAAGCAATATTGAATTTTGTATTTTGTCTGGCTTGAATTGACCGGCTGATTTATTAAAGTTATTTGTGTTATAAATGTATATGGATTCTGTTATTTTTCTACTTTGTACTTGATTTATGGTTTTTAGTGTGGTGATGTTTGTCAAATTGATTTTATGATGAGTATTGGTGCGATGGGTGGTGAGTGCAGAGTTCATATTGTCGTCGGTTAAATCTGCTTTATGTTGAGATATGCGTCGGCTTATCTTTTGCCCTGGAAAAAAACGAAAATCACATAGAATTCTTCCAAAAATTTGAAAATTGGACTAAAACCAACAAGGATACCGAAATTAACATGGACATACTTAAAGGAATATTACTTAGTAACTTAGCAACCCATAACTATAAAAATAAACTCCCTTCCCTATTTTATACTGCTTTAAAAAACCTAAAAAATAACCGCGACATTGTCATTACCCGCAGCGACAAGGGAAACAATATAGTAATTTTAAATCATCAAGATTATATAAATAAATGCAACCATATATTGAATGATAATAATACATATACACCGCTTACAAAAAACCCAAAACAGAACTCTTTCGATAATTTCAATAGCCAATTAAAAATCATTTGTAAAAACTACCCTCTCATACACCAAGAAAATAAAGCCTACATGACTGATATTTCCCACTTCTATGGAATACCAAAGACCCACAAAAACAATATCCCCCTTAGACCAATCATTTCCAACATCAACTGCAATACTTACAAACTTTCTGCATGGCTATCCACCACTCTCAAACCTCTCATAGGCCTAATCTCCCCTTCACATATAAAAGACAGCAGTGAATTTTTACAACGCATAAAAAACATAAGCC
Organism: Trachelipus rathkii; assembly: GCA_015478945.1. Taxonomy (NCBI): domain Eukaryota; kingdom Metazoa; phylum Arthropoda; class Malacostraca; order Isopoda; family Trachelipodidae; genus Trachelipus; species Trachelipus rathkii. The sequence continues at coordinate 3,368 of JABUQX010002528.1, read as the reverse complement.
CTTCTTCACACCAATTACTCAGTTTCGACGTTGAATCACTATTTACCTCTGTCCCTGTCCCCTTCACGTTAAATCTACTCGAACAGTACCTAAATCAGCATCAAGTCAACCTCTCTCACCCCTTTTCTCTAATAAAAAAACTTATAACTCTCACATTAAACCATAATTTCTTCACGTTCAATGGAAAATTCTATAAGCAGACCCAAGGACTCGCAATGGGTTCCCCCCTCTCACCTACATTAGCAAATATATTTATGGAGTTACTGGAATTCTACCATATTTTACCCCACCACACCCTCAATAACTCTCATTGGCTCCGTTATGTCGACGATGTGTTCGCCGCCATACCCCATCATACAAACCCACAAGACATTCTAACCTTTATAAACAACATACATCCCTCCATATCATTCACTCACGAACTTTCGCACAACTACACTCTACCATTTCTGGACACGCTTCTTATGTGGAAAGACTCCCCCAATATCACACACACAGTATATAGAAAACCCACCTCCCCTCCTAACTACACCCACTGGTTCTCTGCCCACACCAAAAACATAAAAATAGCCACTCTCAGCAGTCTATATCTCAGAGCCCTAAGAATATGCTCTCCCAACCACTTAAATTCAGAAACCAAATTTCTACATACTACGTTCACCAAACTCAAATACCCCCCCTACATAATCAACTTGGCCTACAAAAAAGCCAAAAAAAACTTTTATAACAACAAACAAAAAAATCAGAAAACTTCAAAAACTTTTTTGCCCCTTTCTTTCAATATAGAACATAAATTAAAACAACACATACCAAATTCAATCATATTAACTCACAATAACATATTCACTCTCAAACGCACTCTCAAACC
>JABUQX010002527.1:5000-40556 GCA_015478945.1 Trachelipus rathkii | reverse complement strand
TGACCACAGACTTAACAGCTATGCTCATTCCTACATGTACTCTAACGGTAAAGTCTGTAATACACTTTCTTTATCTATTTTCCCCAGTTACATTTGACTTGCATACTTTCAAGTTTCAGGCGACGTGTATCAGGGCATATCGCCTTTGAACTTGATCCGGATTGCGAATTTCCCCTTCCTCTGGTGGAATTTGTTAGGCATCTGACCTTTGCTCACCAGAATAGAGATAAAAAATACTTGACTTAAGCCAACATGGCGTTTTTGGTTTAAACCAACTAAAAAATTAGTTTTTTTTTCTAGTAAAAAGTAATTTGAAAAATGCTCTAAATGAAAGCATACATCTAATACATCCTAATTAGACATTTATATAGTAAATAAATTAAAGGAAAATATTAGTAAAACACTTTTAAAAAGTTGATAACATCAAATTGCCAGTACAAAAATCAAACACTAATATCTTTTAATAATTTTTTTCTTTAGAGTTAAAAAATTGCAATTAAGATGTTAAAGTAAATAAACATTTTTAGGGATTAGTTCCAAAGTTAAATTTGAGAGGGAGGAATACTTCGACCAGAGTAGTATATACGGCGACTTCGGCAGCAGGCGAACATTCGCCTATAGCCGAATGTTCGCAGGATGTCGAATATTTTTAGTGCTTTTTGTGCGTTTTTACAGCATGCGTTAAATACGCAAAAAAAAGAGCACCACAAATATTCGGCATTCGGCTATAGGCGAATTTTCGCTTTCGCCAAAAGAAGGTACGACTCTGAAAGTGAATGGCCAGTATAAGTGAGGAAATATATAAGCTGTATTTTTTAAAATTTTTTTGTTTTTACTGATATAATTAATCTTAAAGAACGTTTTGTCAAGAATTTAAATACTACTGTACTTAATTAATACTACTCGAAATTATTTCAAAGTTCCACACCCCATGTAGGGTGAAAACCCCGGTTTTTTTCTCGCTGATTTTTGGGCGTTGGGTGGCCGGGGGTTCGCTAGCAAAATTGCCCGGGGCGGTTGAGAGCGGGGGCGCTCAAAACAGAGTCTCATTATTAGGTTCTAATATATAATACATAGTAAAGTCTAATAGTATGTTTATGGTATAAATTTAATATATAAATGATATATATTAAATTTAAAAAATGTAATATGTCAGACTAATTAAATTTTGGTAATACATCTTTCTCGAGGGCAATCAGAAATATGATTATATTAAAAAACTAAAAATATATATATAATTATAATATTAAAATTATCAATAATAAAAATCATAATCATAAGTAAACAATGACCTTGACAGTGAGTAAACAGCATTTGCAAGTTCCCTCTCAGGACCTAAAGCAATATCAGACATATACTGTGGAGGCCCAACCGGTGTGCCAAAAGTATACTAACTATATATAGAAGAAGCGCGCAACAATTACAATCCAATCCTCTCAAAAAAACTTACAATAGCTATGTACTACAAGGAGAGATAATGATTATCCATAGCAATAACAATTATTACAGAAATTCCTTTCCGCGTCAAGAAACAATTTTGTTCAAAACAAAGGAACTGATTTTAAAGAGAAAAAATCAATAGCATGAAATTCACATCCTCTCGACATATCTCGGTGTGTCCGTGAGGAAAAACTATGACCTAAGGCATAAAGCTACTAGGTCTGTGTTAAACGGACCAAATTAGACGGAAAGCTGACTATGATTTATTTGGGAATGCTCCTTTGTGATGAAAACTCAACAAAATAACTAAATTAATGTGATAGACACGCACACATAACGACTTACATTAATAGACAACAAAACATATACATTAAAATTAAGAAATGCGTGGATGAAAACGAGATAAAATATCAATACCTGTTTGCCGAGTTCATTCCATCTTTCATAAGGCACTGTGGGGCTCCAATATTAGTTTGCTTGTGGTGCGGCGCTGGGTAATAGTATGCTACTTGTATAAATGAAATAAATCATATACCAAAGATGGAATAAATAATATATATAAATAATATTTTAACACTTTAAAATATTATATATATTATAATTTTAACTATTAATCGTAATATTATTAATAGTTGTTATAATTTGTAGCCTTTCTAAAGTTGAATGTGTCATTAAAATAATAAAGTTACTACTACTACTACATGGATTATTCTATATAAAATATTAATATAAAATAATAATAATATATGATATTAAATAATTAATAATATATAAATTAATAATATAATAAATTAAATAATTTATAAATAATTAATAAATAATTAATAATAAATATAAATAATTATATAACAATAATATATATATATGGAGAGTGTTAATTAATAATTAATAAGATAACAAGCAACAGCTTAGAAATAGTCGAGGATGAATAGATAAAATTATTATATAATAATAGAGTTATAATAATAATAAGTGAATTTGAAGGATAGATAAATAATGAAGATGGTGATTAAATAATTGATATAATGAGAGTCATTAGGATCACTTGTGAATACTCGGTCAGGGGAAAGTTAGCGGGAAGAAGGTGGAGAAATGGTTTGTAGAGGAAACAGAACATGGGAGTAATGAGGAGCCAAAAGCTTATAAGTTTGTACGAAATTTTTAAGGAAAAGACAGTTTAGACAGAGTGGTTTGTGTTTAATGAAGCGATGCGTCTCGAGTTGATAAAATTGGAGAGGAGACGGAGTCAGGGGCATACCTAGGGATCTAGACAAGGGACAATGGGCGGGAGGACGAATCTGTAAAGGGGGGAGACCCAATATGCTCGTAAAAGGTAGGTTGGTAGGGATGGTTACATCCCTGTGGAAAAAAAAGAAGAGGGCCCCACAACCATATCCCTCACAAAACCTCGCCATTCACCCCTATTATGGATCTCTCTTCTCGCTTGAACCAAATTAACATCCTTTACTAACTCGATCACTTTCTTCAGTCTCCCAGCCGATCTATTCCCAGCACACTCACCACTATACATCCGCTTAACTAACCGACTATCATCCATCATTTCCATGTTACAAAACCATTTTAATATACTCTTTTATTCTCTCATTTACGCCCTTCTTCGCACCACACAATTCCCTAACACGTTAACCCCTCATTTTATCACTTCTCACTCCTAACACGACCGTAAGACTGTCCATCTGAACAGATTATACCTTAGATCTATAACTCTTATTCCACACCAGTTTCACTATTATACATTAACATAGGTAATCTTCTTCTTCTTTATCTTCCTTTTATTTTCCCAAGAATGGGAGTAAGGTGCGTGACGAGCATCGGAAAAGAAAAGCAGTAGAAGAACATGACATAAGTCGAAAAGAAAGCCCAGCCTTACCGCCCCCTCAGTACCATTAATTAGCGAGAACTCATCGCAGTCAGAAAATCCACCCTAAAGCTTCATGGGACAGCGATGGACCCTCACTTATGGTATATCTCAAGGTAAGGGTTCATCCCTTTGGCCAGTGGGCCACAACCATACCCCCTCACAATCCCCACCATTCACTCCTGTGATAACCCTTTCTTCTCGCCTCTACAAACTCACATTTCTCTCTCCTTCAAACATGCGTTTACTGACTCAATCACTCTTTTCTTCGCTCCCAGCCGGTTGGTTATGATTGGACCGACATGACTTCGCACGGGATGGTATAGCATCCGGAGCGATTTAAACCAACCGACTATGCGATTCATTCCTTTCCATTATGACCAAACCATCTTCAACATAACTTTCATTAATTCTTCATTTACCCCTTTCTTCACACCACACCACTCTCTAATAAGTTCATTCCTCATTTTATCAATTCTTCTCACACCTAGCACACCCCTAAGATTGTCCATCTGAACACATTGAACTTTAGATCTATACTTCTTATTCCAGACCATAGTCTCACTATTATACAATAACACAGGTAATAATAATAATAATAATAATAATAATAATAATAATAATAATAATAATAATAATAATAATAATAATAATAATAATAATAATAATAATAATAACCACCTTTAGAGCAGAAGTACCAGCATATTGTTTACTAATGGTATCTCCATTATTGGCCCACATCATCTGTAATTTAACACGACAATCTTGAGGTAGAGTATGCTCTGGAGGAATTATGCCTAACTTTGCAAATTGATTTTCTAATACAGTTCTACCAAGAGCAGTCTGAAACGAATATAAGGGAACATTTAGTGGTAAGTCACATAAAAACTTAAAATTTATGCCTAAAACTTAAGTAAAGTTTCAAGATAAGAATTATCACTAAATTATGTCAGACAGGAGTATAGAATGAGTGAATATAAATATTTTTAAAACTCCATTTTTTGACTGTCAATTTTTTTCCTCGATATGATTATTATTCCCTTATTTTTATTTTTTTTAATGCACCTTCAGAACCCCTGTGAGTAAAGCCTTAATTAACTAGCTTCATTTCCTAAAGTTTATATTGCAGGGCTTTTCGTTTATCATCTTTAAAATTACAAACCCAAAGTCTTCTACAAAGACCTATCTCGGTTGCTAATTTCTTATGGAACTTATTTAGCTTTTTAAAAACCTACAACTCTTCCAAAATATTTCTACCAAAAACTCCTGCAATCCAAACATCTAAATAATAATAATAATAATAATAATAATAATAATAATAATAATAATAATAATAATAATAATAATAATAATAATAATAATAATAATAATAACTTAATGTACAGTTATTTGCGACTTTTTCAAACAGAACGAAAAGACAACAGGCGCATATTATTCAAGAGACAGGCATTATATATATTTATAACTAAAGTTTTAATGTTTTACAATCTTAAAAGAAATTAGTATAATACATATATAATATATATCTAGTATATTATAGATATATATAATAATTAATTGTATATTTATTGTAGATCAGTAGGGTCATATAAAAATATTAAATCTTTATATTCTAAATTGTTATTTTTAAGCTATTAATTGTAAATTGTAACTTGCAATTTACTTATTGAGAACAGTGAAACTCATTAGCCCCGAGGATTTGGTATATCTTGGTAGGATCAACCCCGGAATAAGTTTAATTAATAGATGTCTCACATCAAGAGAGCATGTTCACATTATGTTATGAAGTATAACTACCAGTCTTAATTAATTATATATTGTTAAAAGTTTATTTGTACATGATTATCCGAAGTAAACTTACTTTTTTGTTTACTGATGAGACTAATACGAGTCGAAAAAATTACTCTTTTTCTTTTAAAAGACAATTATTTCTTCCAGGGTTCGTTTAGTATTCCGACCCTTGGCCGTCAAATATTTAGTAGTTTGAAGTATAAACTGCCTTTTTATTGTTAGTCCTTTTAAACTGCTCGAAGTACTGGAATTTACTTAAAAATTGCTTCGAACAGAAGATATGAAAAAGAACCTCGGTCTTAATTATATTACTTTGCGTTTATGCAGCGAAGGATATTTTGGGTGTGACGTTTGTTAAATAAACTATTAACCTATGTTTATATATCATTAAGGTTTAAAATTTGGAAACCTTATTTTTAGCTCTTGATACCTTTAATTTTTTAATCCTTTAAACCAAATGTTATACGCAACCTAAATTACCCCTACCCTGATTCGAAGCTTGATACGATCTTTGATACTTTTATTGTTAAGATTATTACATAGTTCATAATATACTATACTGGTTCAATAGCTTAAAGGGAACTAGATACCGAACTATTATATTAAACCTGATACGATACATTATTATGAAATGTAAAAATGTCAAATATTCTTAGCCATTATCGCACCTATAAGTTTTCCTTTTCATAGAAAAAAAGATTTAGTTTTAGAAGATGAATCAGAAAGTAGAGAAAAAAAAAACAACTTGTAAAAAAAGAGTTAGCTTTTTACTTGGTTATATTATTTTTATAATTCGGGGGGCGGCAGATAGCCTCTCTATCTAGTGGACAAGCCCATTAAGAAAGACAAATGAATAAAAAGAACAATATTTACAACGTCATGGAGTATTCTCCTTTATGCCCAAGACCAAATTGCTGGATAGATTTTAAATATTTTCGATCAGTTCTGAGAGTATTTATCTTGAGGACGTGCTCCTTCTGTACCAGCTGCTTGTTCGACTAGGTATGTGAAGCCTTACTTAATCGAGTCTGGGCTAGAGATTCGTAGAGTTAGATTGAACTGATGATGGAGGGTTCGTTTTTTGAGAGTTCCCGCTATGAGTTAAGGACAGCTCCAGAGGATATAAGTGCTTTATCGAATGATGATTTACTTGTCCTCCTGGAGACTTGACGAAAACTGATCTAACCTTTCATTTCATCCCTATATGTTCCTAATTGTGTGACGATGCCCAGTGCCAAAGCGTTCTTTGACAGGATACGTACAATTACCAATCGTTACTTTTGACAATGTTTTCATCCAGTCTGGTAAAGATCTTACCTATCTGCGGAGACTTATGCAGATATTTTCATACTCTGGTCCCCGAATTCTTCAAATGTCTGGGTGATCCGAGAGTTTGATCAAGTTTCTGCTAGGTGTTATTAATTGGTTGGCAACGTTCTATTTTCCACCCATGTTGTTTTTGAATGAGGCTTAAAACAATTAATTAGCGTGAGGAGGATTAATCTGAGACTTGGTGTAGGTGGAGTTCGGTTATATGGATCCGAATTCCCCCGCGATGTTCGATTTGAAATATTAATGGGGTGTCCACGGATGGTTTCACGAGACAGATCTATTTACCAATCTCCAAAGTCCTCTCCAGTAGGATACCTGTCCAGGGGACCTGTATAAGGGATTTTCGATGTCTTTTGATGTGATTTTTACGGAGGAGCGTCTGCCGATTTTCCCGAGATGACAAATGATTCCAAATTGATTCGATCCGTGAAAAAGATTTTGCATTGGTCGCTATACACTAGTCCTCCGAGTATCCCAAGCGATGACGAAACGTTTGAAAATGATGGCCGAATGATAGACGACTTATCTGCTATCAATTCATATCCAGACGATGTTAGGTAGTAATTGCCTTAATGAACATTTTTTGGGCCTTGTGGGAAGCCCTTTAACCTCACCAATGCTGGTGAAGTCACTCTAATTGTTGAAGGCGGACAAATGTTCACTTGAGCCCTCGTCGTAGTTGGTAGCGGGATATTAATGCCAAAGTTGTTGTTACCTCATGATATGATACAGTCAGGTAGAACCTTTTGGATGGTAGCTCTGGCTGCGGTGATCCCAAAACTCTAGACGATGATTGTCCCCAGGCTTGAATCCAATGTATGAGTAATAGGTAAGCATTTCTGATGAAAGAGAGTGGAAATGATGACTTTTCCCAAGAGGATGGGGTATGCCATCAATCATAGTAGTTGGATCGCAGCAGTCTTCCTGCTTCTGCTATAGATGTGCATCTCAAGAACAAGTCAGTATGATGACCGATTCAGGTGGTGATTCGTGGTAACGAGGGCATTAGCTCTTGCTCTTTAGAAAGCAGTTCTTTAGGAAGGCACGAATCCGTGTCTCTTAGCAATACATTCGTGCAATTGATTCCAATCCAATGTTTATTTTCGTTATCCATTGTGTGATGCTGAAAACTCAAAAGAGAGATCATACTCTTAATAGAGCGTGAAGATGCGAGACAGACTTTTAAACTTGATCACCGGTGGTGTACACCCCGCTATGTGTAGTAGGAAGCACAAGGAAGGATTGCTTTGTGCTGATTTTTACCACTTGTATAAGCCATAAATGGGGCCGATGATACTCATACATTCAGGTATCTTGTTCCAAAATGAAGGGATTTCCCAATTTCAGCAGTTTGTCAGACCTTGGTGGGCAGAATCGAGATTTCTTCAGATATCTACGAATGAAATTTGGGGATCAATTGACTGGTGTTTCTATTAGAGAGATATATTTTTTGATATCTGGTTCTTTTTTTCGTCCCTTTAGTTCCATGCAAATTATTTGCGAATCAGAAAGATGTTTTAGAGTATTTGAATTTTGAGTTAGGAAGCATCAAGGCCTGAAGGTAGAATTGAAGGGTAGAACCCGACAAAGCTCTAAGCATGTAAAGTCTTTTCCTTTTAAGGGAACTTTTTTCCTTAGACCAGAAGTGCTTGTGTTCTTTGGATGAAGAGGAACATAGACACAAAGCATAGATGTAGAGCATTGGCATCACGCAGATGTGAGAGAAGTGGAACTTTCTGTCTCGAAGCAGACTATCGAAGAGTATTCCCTTTAATAGTTTATCGTAATCAGCTTCTAATGAGGTCCTAATCTCGTCAATTTCGATATCAGCCATCTCTTGTTCATGTTATTCGCATTGAGAAGTTCACGGCTCTTGTCGTAACAGGAGTGAAAGGGAAAATGGTCAAAGACCTTTGGCATTTGAGAGAGAAGCTTGACGTTTTGTTTGTTTGTTAGGAAATATCAAGTCATCGTCTAGATGGGTCTGTAGCAGTTCGAAAGATCTTATCCAGACACTTTGTTCCGGATTTTGCTGTGATGATTGTTTTCTCAGACTCTGGAGTGTTCTAAAGTCAGGACCGTATTTATGCTACAGCAGCACAATCAAACCTCGCTATTGCGGTTGTAGTTCTATAAAATATGTCTGTACCCAGTGTTGATCGAGAATGAGAGAGATAAAGTTGGTCCATATAAAAAATGTGGTCGTTGAAGAACAGATGGTGGATCTTTTTCGAGTTGGGTGTGGTATAGCAGAACGAGTATTAGGGCTGATGCAGACAAGATTATGGATGTATATCGAAAGTGTTCAGACCCCATTTTTATCCAGAAGAAGCGAACCTTTACGTCTTCCTTCTTCCAGATTAATTTTGTAAAAATAGCCTTACGATATGTCTTTATGCCACTACAAGCTTATTGGTTTGTATTTGTAAAGCGTCTACAAGAGCATCAGATCTAACTGGTACGGTGCAGGCCTGGTTAGAAGATGGATTCCCCGACCGAAGGTGCAGTTGAAGAGGCACCTCATTCTTGGTTGTCACCTTGGTCGGGCGTTTTCGTACAGGGCGATGGGTGATGCATAATGTGCTTATGAAAGTCTCGGAGACCTGTATAGCTCCGATGATTCATCGGTGAGATATGACGAAATGTCCCCATAAGTAGACTGAGGTTTTGTCTTTTGAAGCTTTTGCTTATCGATGAAGAGCTGTCAAGGGCAATCGTGGTTTGATGATACTTTTGACATTTACTTACCAGGAATTCTAATTGATACCTTCTTCTCGATTCTTGCTCTCGAATTTGCGATTGAAATGTTGTCATGAGCTTGATCGGCTTCTCGTTGATGCATAGTTCCGTTTTGTATAGGTTTTTCGGAGACCCCAGTAGGTCTGTTAGAGGGTGTGTGAAGAGAGGATCGAGTAGGAAAGGAGCTGGATCTAATGACGTTGACCAGACTGTTTCCGGAAATTTTATTTATAGACTGACGGAGGGAAGGGGTCAACTTTGATTGTCATGAAGACTCCTTCCTGTTTGTTATTTGAAGGGATTAAAGATTGAAAATTGTGTCAATTTGAGAAGGTGTCAAAAAACTCTTGCACAGGGACGCAAGGGTTATGAACATGCGTGATTCAAATAGCACTTTCATCACGTGACAACTTGAAATGTTCATCAAAGGTCTAATGAATCTATTCCCCCAGTAGACATCATAATCTCAAGATTTTATATCTTCATGGCGGCCTCTAACTTTAGAGAACGATCCGCAATCTAGTATTCATTGGTTGATGTATATATTCGGCTCATCCATTAATCATTACCTTCAAGATTCAGATGTTAAGACCAGGATCTATGAGCATGGTAACTTTGAAAAAAGTCACAACAGAGATTCAGATCCAAGTCTATGGAATGCATTGTTCTGGATTGTTATCTAAAAGTTTTATTGTTTTAGTGTATTGGAAGAGAGACAAATCATTCTAAAACTTTTTCTAGGACTCCGCTATGACAGTAGCTCCTCTGGGAACCAAAATCAAGAAGACAGCGTTACCGCTTTACAATTTTTTTCTTTTTTACATTAAGGGAAACGTTGGAAAAGAATGTTCCGATGGAGTGGATCCAGCATTGATACATAGATGATTTCGGTTGGTATCATCATCTTCTGTAAAGGTGGCAGCAGACGACGATGTAGAAGGTTCATCAATGGGTTTGGGTCCTTTTCCAATGTTATTGGTCTTAACGCCTGAACAGCAAAGAGCAGAGATGTGAGCCTTGCTTTTACACAAGACGCAAGGAAAGTTAAGACCATAAGTCTTTGCTGGACATAATAATGTCTTGTGTTTAGTGCTGCTGCAGCAGGCACAAAGTCCTAAGGCACTGCAGCGCTCTTCTTGCTGCCGGATTGGGATAGGTCGAACAAGAGGACATGAAATGAGCACCCCCACAAAGCTTACACTTAACTGAGAAGGTCTCGTTTGTAGCTTTAGATTCTCTAGGAGAAGAAGTGGTTCGCTCCTGCATGGAGCTCTTTTTTGAAACTTTCGATACATAATAAGAAGAGGTCTTCTTTTTGCTTGGGGGTGAAAAATTAGACTTCTTTGTTGTAGTAGAAGAGAGAGAGAGGTTTATTTTTCATCTTCATAGATTTCAAATGATAATATATTGTCAAATAGTGAATAACGATGAGGTGACTCCACATGGTACGATCTTTCATTTTTAGAATTTTGAGGCACTTTCCAGAATAGGCTTGAGAAGTTACCCTCTGAATTTCCTCCAAAGATCACTCGAACGTCTTTCATTCGTGGAGGTGAGCCGTCCTTGTTACGAAAGTTTATAACTGCTTCAGATTCTTAGAATCAAAGCAGGAGCAGAAGTATATTTGGTGCCCAGTAATGATTCAATAATTTAAAGGCTTGTCAGATTAGTTCTTTCAATATCTGTTAAGCTTACTTCATAATTTAGCTGTCTATATATTGGACAGGTACTCCACATCTTCTGGCTAGGCCCGGAAAGATGGATTTAAATATGAGTTGGAGTTCTGAGAGGTACGTCTGCACGTTGATGTTTCAAAAGAGCAGAAAGATCATGAAGCGGGTCCAGTTCATCCCCGAAGCTTTTACTTTAGTGGAGGATTTTGACTTCCGTTGTGTGTTGTTATCTTCAGCATGGAATGGGGCTTCGATTGTTGTGGTCGATTCCTGATGGATGGTTCTGTCTGACTCATGGAGCGAATGTGGCAGCGAGAAGCTTAATAAACTTTGGTATTTTCTGCTTGCTGAAGGATGGTAGTGGTGATGTCTAATTCCTCATCCAACAATTTAGAATTGTATTGCAGTATATCTGAAGCACAAATTAAGGCCTCGATTTCTCCATCGTATTTGCGTATCTCTCCTAACATTACAGACACCTCCTCCAACACAGACGAAACAAGAGAAAGGTCACCATCTTTTACGATTTCAGCTAGTTGCTTGAACATGATGGTCTATTTTTCGCTTATGTTCCTCTTAGATTCCTCAGAGGAACTATTTTAGCTTGATACATATTGTCGACCCTTTTCTCTCTCGGGGGCAAGTGTTAAACCTCGCTGTTTCCGATATCCGTGATATGGAAGTTTCATTTGATGAAGCAAAGTGTTCACGAAGGACAAATTTCAGCTGGTTCATTTGAAAAATTTTTAAGTTTGTGTATTTATGTCGAGGAGGGGGGGCTTAAAGGTGCCGAGAGGTTAAACGGACCCTATATATAAAGTTGTCCCACCTCACGAATCTCACCGGCTACCATTTGAAGCACAAACTATCACAATTTACTTAGAGTTAGATAGATGTAGTGACAAAGAGGAAGATGTGTTTATTTAAAAGAAGGAGTTGAGTGAGGCATGTACACACACCCTTCACACACCACACACACACTTTATATATATATATATATTATTATATATATATTATATAGATATATATATATATTACTATATTTTATTATACATTATTATATATATTATATATATAGTTTCACCTTTATTATATATTATTATAATATTTTATATATATATATTACTATATATATATATATAGTATCTACTTATTTATATTTATTTATCTTATATATATATATATAGTTATACTAAATATATATTATATATTATAATTATTATTATATACTTATATATATATATATATATCCGTATTATCTTTATATATATATTATATATTATTCTATATTCTATCTTATATTATATATATATATCTAATACTTATATATTTATATATCTTTAATATATGTATATTTATTATAAATTGTATATTTATTATATATTAATTATATTATATACTATACACTTTTTTATATATCTATATATTATATTATTATATATATATTTATTATATCCTATATATTATTATTATATTACTTATATTTTTATATATACTATATTATTATTATATATTATATATATATTATCTATTATATATAATATTATATAATAATATATATATATATATATTAATATATACTATATATATTATACATTGTAATATATATACTAAATAAAAATCATTATATATACATATATATATATATTATTATATATATATTTATTTATTATTATATATATATTATATTTATATATATATATACTATATATATTTATAATAATATATATATATATATATTATATATATATCATATTATATATATATTATTATGTATTATTGATATATATATATTTTTATATATTATTATATATATTTATATATAATATTCTATATATTTAATATATACTGTATTATATATATATTATTATTTTATATATTATCATATATATATATATTAGGGCTATAGATAAATAAACGCTTATATATTAAGGCTAATTTTTTTTTAGCGCTTTTCGTTTATTAATTCTTAATTGATAACTATTCACACTTTTGCATAAATCAACCGTGCTCAATGAGCAATTAGCTATTCTACTGCAAAAGTAAATTATTAAATTTCCCTTGGACACTTTTTTGAAGTGGGATGCTGTTGGTACTTTAACTTTCGCAGTATATAGAAATATATATTGGTACTCTTTTCACTCTATTAACACGAAATCTGATACCCTTTCTGCTTTATTTTAACGAGCATTACGTATTTGCTCCCCCTCAACTCTACAGGATGAACTAAATTTCTTTTTACATCGTTTAAAACCTTACAATATCCTCTTTCCATAATCAATGGAGCTTTAAAGAAGACGATGGCAAATTTCTACCATACCCATAACCCGTTACCTAGAGAAAATATTACCTATTTGTATGTTCCATATCCTTTACCTAACTACATTAAGAAAATTATACCAAAGAACATCGTTACCACCCTTTCAAATACTCTTCCACTTAAAAAAGTCTTAAAACCTAATAAATTCATAAATCTTTCTAATTCCCACTGCATTTATGGTATTCCATGCCATAACTAATAGTATTTATGTGGGCAAAACAGTTGATTAAAATAGACGCAATTACCAACACAGATATGATTTAATTTCCGATAATCAGAATTCAGCCCTTACACATAAACCAAGTTTTTAACATATTAATAAATATTGATAACATGAAACCTATTATTTCATTTCTCAAGCCTCTCAAGATACATATATATATATATATTATAGTATATAGTTATAATATAAATACTTATTGAATTTAGTATTAATAGTAACTAACTTTATAATATTAAAATGGACAATAAGATTTTAGATACACACAGAATTAATTAGATATAAAGTAACAACAAGTATTTATCTTTTAAAATAAAATACGATGATAAAAATGTGAATGTAATGAAAGACTAAATTCATATCTATAATTATCTAATTTAGACAAAATGTACTTCACTTCTTTGATCTTCATTATGTTACCGTACAGAAGTTTTGTTTACATATATTATTATATATCACCTTGAATAGAGGCTATATACCGTTAGCTCTATGAGCCCATAAGCGAAAGCTATTAAGATGAATTATTATTAACATAACTAGAACTACCACTAAATGAGTTAACTTTATATATAAATTCATTTAAGTTTTATATATATTTATAATAATTTAAAGTTTGATATTATAAAAAATACTAGTGTTAATTCACTATAAATGAGCATCTCTCGTCATAAATATATAAATATATAAACTCAATACTTATAGAGTTAGTAAATTCTTATTAAATTTGCTAAAATAATTTATATATATATATATATATATAGGTCATATATTATATAGTGTGATATATATATGTTATATACTATATTACGCTCAATCATAAGTTAATATATATATATATTTAAATATTATATATAATATAATATATTTATATATATATTATATATATACTATAATATATATTAATAATATATATATTATTATATAGTGATAACATTAAAATAGTTCAAATAAAAATGAATATGAAATTCTTATTTTATCTATATATATATAATTATTATATATATATTAAATTAATAATATTATATAATATATATATTGTATATAGTATATATATATATATTAATATATATAATTTATAATTATTATATATTGATATAATATGTATGTGTACATAAAAATACGTTTCAAATAAATTTACACTAAATTCTTATATATAATAGTGTATTATATATATATAATATAAAATATATAATTATATAATATATATATATATATATATATATACTATATTGTATATATAATATATAATGTAATATATATATAATTATAATATATATATATAATATTATATTATATATATATATATATATATATATATATATATAATAATATATATATATTATATTATATATATAAGATATATATATAATTATATATATTATTATATATAATATAATATATATATATCTATTATATATATATATATATAAATATATATATATATTATATAATATAATTTTATTATTATAAAGATTATATATATTATATATATATAATATATATATATATATATAAAATATATATTATATATATATATATTATTATATTATATAATATATATATATTATACATATATATTATATATATATATAATATTAAATACAAATTATATATATATATATATATATTATTATATATAATTATATTATATATATATATAATATATATTATATATATCTATATATTATATATATATATATTATATAATTTTATATAGTATATATATATAAAACATCATCAATTATAGCGGTGAAAGTCTGTTTTAATGGACCTTGCATGAAATACTTAAAATGAACTGAAATGAAACACAAACAACAATAACAACAAAACAAAAAACAAAGTGTTTTGTAATCATAATCTGACAAATGCACGAGTACACATCCTTTTATCAATTGTGGGCGGAGCAAAGAATGATGTCGAAATAATGCAAAAATAACCATTATGATAGCTATAAAATTGAAAAGGTTTGCAAAAGTTTTTCATTTAACATGTTGCAAATATCATATTAGAGACACGCCATTAACTATTTCAGGGGGATTTCCTCGAATAATATATATATAATAATATATATAGATATATATAATAATATATAAATATATATATAGATATATATATATATATAATATATATATATTATATTATATAATTATATATATAATATTATATATATATATATATATATATATATAAATTATATATATATATAATAAAAGCTATATTTAAATATATATATATATATATATATATATATCTTATACATATTATATAGTAAATATTATATATATATATATATATATATATTAATATATATATATATATACTCTCAGGCTTGGTCAGTACAAGTACTTGTACTTTTACTTGTACTTAAGTACATTTTTGAGTACTTGTACTTTTGTACTTGTAATTGCAGTTTCTAAAACTAGTGTTGCTTGTATGATCTTGCATTGATGCCTTTTGTATGGGTACTTGTCTAAGTACTTCGCGAAGATGACTTTTGCATTTTTAAGATTGCCAATATTTTTTACTGTTATGTTTTATATTTTTAGGTTGTTTAATACTTTTTCATTTTATATTGTTTCTAAATAAATTTTCCATTATGAAGTAAAGTATGTTTATATATATATATATAATATATATATATATATAATAGCTATCATCAACTTATACTCCTATCTATTACTATGATATATAAATATATATATATATATATTTAATATATATTATAATATATATTATATTATATATATATAAAATATATCTATATATATATATCATATTATCAATTCAACCAATTTTTCCCAAGCTGGGGGTATGGTGCGTTAACATGCACCGGAAACACGGAAAAAAGTAGTAGAAGAATTGACACAAGTCGAAAGAAAGCACAGCCTACCTCCCCTTTAACATGATTAGTGGAGAACTCGCCGTAGTCAAGAAATCCACCCTAGAGCTTCACCGGGACCGCGACGGACCTCACTATGGCATCTCACAATGTTGGTCATTCCTTGGCCTAGGTGGGCCACAACCATAACCCTCACAAAACCCTGCCATTATCCTATTATGCACCTTTCTTCTCGCCCTGCCAAACTCACATTTCACTCTTCCAGACTTCTTTTGCTGACTCAATCCAGTGTTTTCTTCGGTCTCCCAGCCAGCAGGTTTCCGAGATTATCGCCACTTACATCAGCTTATACAAACGGCTGTCATTCATCTTTTACCAATGACCAAACCAAAGTCAGATGAACTCCCAGGTTAGTGTCTCGGTGGTCGCCTTAGGTTCACACCATACACAGCTCTGTAATACGTTCATTCCTCATTTTATCGAATTCTGTCTCACACCTACACGCCATAAGTTGTCCCATCTGAACACATTGTACTTTAGATCTATACCTCTTATTCCAGACCATAGTCTCACTACTATTCATTAACTCACGGTAAAAACATACACCTACGCATGGACCCTAGCGCACTCAAGACTTCTTAGTCCCTTCGTACATCCACCAAGGGATTAATTGCACCAGCCACCTTCCGCCATTCACAACCTTACTACACTCGGCATTATCCGTTCCCTTTTCGACCAACATATATATATTCCTAAATATTTAAAATCAGTCACTTTTTCCAGCTGCTCACCATCTAGCATAACTTCACACCGAGGACTGTCCTCACTCACAACCATAACCTTACTCTTATCTACGTTTACTTTCAAACCCTCAGGATTGCACACCCTCCCAAAATCTCCTCTACCACATTTTGTCAAACTATCTTTTCAAGATTGACCGCAACACAACCATATCATATATACTATATAGTATATATATATAATATATAATTTATATATTCTATTATATATATTATATAGTATAAATTATTTCCATTATACAATATTATATATATATATATATATATATAGGCGAGATGGTGATTGATTGGATTTGGAAGTTGTATAACAAAGCGTTTATGGAGAGCAATATTAGCACCTTTATATAAGGGTAAAGGGGATAAGGTAACTGTAAGTATTATAGGGTAGTTAGTTTATTGAGTGTTGTAGGGAAGATATATGTGGTATTTGGTTTGAAAGGATGTGCGTCGAATGGACCTGAAGAACTGATTGGGGGAAGAACAAGGTGCGTTTAGATTATTGTGTAGATGATGTGTGGACTCAAAACCTTGAACATTGAAAACAATGAATTTGGAAATAGGGAGGAGAAGAATAAATTGTTATTTATTATTTATGGACTTGCAACAGGCGTATAATAGAGGGATTAATAGGGAAGCTCTATGGCAGGTGTTATTGATATATGGTGTTGGTGGTAAGCCTCTGAATAGAATCAAAAGTATGTATGACGATAGTGAAGCGTGTGTAAAAATATAGAGAGTGGAGTGATTGTTTTTTGTGCATATTAATAGCGGAGTGAGACAGGGGATATGTTGTCTCCCTTTGGCGATCTATCTGTATATGGATGAAGTTATGAAAAAATTAGAGGTAGGAGGTTGCCAAGGGAAGGTGTTTAAATGATGGAGAATAAAAGAGATGGAGGATTCCCCTACCTATTATAATGAGGATGATATTGGTTTTGTGTGGCGAATTCTGAAGAGAGTTTGAGAGGATGGTAGAAATTTAGGTATAAGGTGTGTGTAAAAGGATGGCTTTGAAAGTAAACGTAGATAAAAGTAAAGGTTATTGGTTGTTAGTGAGGAATAGTCCTCGATGTGAAGGTTCTGTTGGACTAGTATGGTGAGAGCTGGAAAAAAGTGTATACTGAATACTAAATATTTAGGATATATGTTAGAATAAAAGGAGATCGGTGATTGAACTGCATTTAGTGTAGATAGGAAAACGGTGAATGGCACTAAGGCTGGTACTGGTGCATTCAAATCTTTGGTGTATGTAAAAGGACTAAGTTTTACATGAGGGTATGTTGTTACCTGTGTTAATTATAGTAGTGATGAGACTATGGTTCTGGAATAAGAGGTATCAGATCTAAATTAATAGTGTCAGATGGAACCAATCTTTAGTCGGCGTGCAGTGTGTGGAAAAGAAATGAATAATGAGGAAATTACGTATTAGGAGAATTGTTGGTGTGGAGTATAATGGTGAAATTGGTAACTAAGAGAATAAATGAAAGTACGTTGAGTTTTTGGGTCATGTGGAAAGGATGGAGTGGTCACTGTCGGTTTTAAACTGATGCTATAGTGGTGAGTGGTTTGGAACGCCGGATGGGAGACAGAAGATAAAGTGGAATGAGTCAGTAAAGGAATGCTCGGAGGAGAGAAATGTGAGTTTGGCAGAGCGAGAAGAAAGATGACATAACAGGAGTGAATGGCGTTGTTTTATGAGGATGGTATGGTTGTAGTCCCCACCTGGGCCAAGGAACGAAACCCTCACATTGACGAGATGTCATTCAGGTTGAAGGGTCCGTCGCGGTCCCGTGAGCTCTAGGGTGGATTTTTACTACTGACTGCGCGAGTTCTCACTAATTTGGTATAAAAGGAGGGCTCGGTAGGCTGGAGCTTTCTTTACTTGTTCATATTCTTCTACATATCTACTTCCGTGCATGTTTCGCACCTACCTACAATCTGGTCTGATGACTAGTAGCCATCGATGGTCGTTTCTCCCCCATGATTGATGATGATGAGTGTCGATATCAAGACTGGTCCCAATATATAATATATATAATATATATATTATATATATAATATATATATTATTATAATATATATATATATATTTAATATATATATATATATATATATATTATATATATGCAAGTGTTCTAAAAGACTTTTACTTGTACTTAGATACCATGTACTTAGTACTCTGTTAACTTATTGAACAATTTCAGAGTTCTTTCATTTACTTGTATTTGTACTTGAACAAATTCTATAGTACTTGTACTTGTACTTTTACTTGAAAAAATGTACTTGAACCCACCCTGATATATAAAACTATAATATATATATATAATTATATAAGTATTAATATTATATCCTATTTATTTCTTAAAAAGGAAATGAGTTCTAAAATCGGGTTAAATATATATATATATAATATTATATTATAATATATATTAGATAATTATATTATAGGTATATAAATATAATGCGTATATATTATACATTATATTATATATATATATATATATACGTAATATATATATTCAATTAGTATTTAAATTATAATTTTCATAATTATATTTTATATATATATATATAAGTATATATATATATATGCTATATTAATACATATACAGGGGTAGATAAATGTATATTAATAATTAATATATAATATTATTACTAATATATATATATTATATACTATAATATTATATATTAATTATTATCTTGAGTATGTTATAATAGTTAAATAATATAATAAAATTATACTTATATATAGGTATATATTATACTTATATATTATTATAGTATATTATATTATTATAATAAGTTAATGTTATAATATATAAAAAAATATATATAATAAAAATATAATATATATTAAATATATATATATAAATTAAATATATTTATATATTATGTAAACAAGGAATATATCTATGTATTAGAGTATTTATAATAAATAAACTCTTGTTTAGAGATAAATATATTTAATTACTACACAACAGGAAAAGTACCCAAACATCCAACACACACATACACGAACACACACACAACTATTACACACACACACACAGATAGTAATAATTTATTATTATATATTTATTTATTTATATTATATATATAATATATATAGTTATATATTACTCGTCAAATGTTATTATAATAAAATAATATTATATATATTATATTCATAAAACATACTCAGCAAGCAAGTAACACTACACTATTCTTTTGGCCACTTTGGATTTCCATATGATTGATGTGGTGTGTTTTTTTTCTTTTCTTCTTGGTGTACTCTAAATGTTTTTTTAAATGTTTTTACGTAGTTTCAAAAGGCCTGTAACTAAAGAAGGTAACATTGAGGCGACAACAGAAATTTTTCACATTCCCTTCTTCTCTTTTTCTCAAACCTTGCCCTTGTATTTAGTAGCACTTGTCGCAAATATGGAGTGAAAACAACCACAAGTCTCACTTTTATGGAGTGGAAAAACCACATGGCTCATATACATATAATGAACATACCAAACGAATCACACAGAAATAGTGGAAATAATCATAGGACCCATATACATGGAATGGAAACAACCACAGGAATCACATTCACGGAGTGGAAAAACATACTCTACTGACACTCGTGATGCGGAAACAAACAAACCACATAGCTCACATGCATGGATTGGAGACACCTCACGACTATTCATACAACCACCACGACTCATAAATGGAGGGGAAACAACCATGCGACTCACAAACATGTAGTGAAAACAACCACATTTCTAACATACATAAATGGAGTGGAAACAACCACATGACTCATATACATGGAGTGGACACAATCACCTAGCTCACATACATGGAGTGGAAACATCCATACGATTCACATACATTGAATGCAAGCAACCGCCAGACTAACATACATGGAGTGAAAACAACCACACGATTTAAATACATGAAGTGGAATCAACCCTACGGAAGGGAAAAAACTCTCAATTCCCATACATGGAGTGGAAACAACCAAATGACTCATTTACATGGAGTGGAAACAACTCAACGACTCATCATTACATGGAGTGGAAACCTCCACACGACTCACATACATTTTGTGGAGACAGCCACAATAATCAAATATAAAGAGTGGAAATAACAACCCGACTCTCAATAAATACAACCATATGAATCACAAACATGAAGTGAAAATGGCCACATTACCCATATGCATGGAGTAGAACTAACCACACGACTTACATACATGGAGGAGAAATAACCACACAACTCACATACATGGAGTGACGACAACTACACGACTCACATACATGAGTAAAAAAATCACAGGAATCACATATACGGTGTGAAAAGATCACACCACTCACATACATGGAGTGGAAGAAACCACATGACTCATATGCCCCATGGAGGGACACAATAATTAACTACATTCCACTAAGGTGTTTACGCAACCACACTACTTACATACGTAGAGTGAAAACCACCATACGAGCCACATATATCTAGTAGAAACAATCGCAAAAGTCACATCTATTTTATGATAATAGTCATACGACTCGCATACATTTTGTTGAAACAACCACACGACTCACATAGATGGAGTGGCGACAACCACACGGTCACATACATAGATGGAAACACAACATAACTCACGTATCTGAAGTGAAACAATCATACGACTCGCATCCATGGAGTGGATCATCAACTTAACTAACAACATTGAGTGAAAACAAACACGACTCACATTACATGAAGTGGAAACTAAAACCACTCGGGATCCATTACATGGAGGGGTGGAAACAAGCCTTACGCGAACTCATATTCATGGAGTGGAAACAACCACACCACCACATACATGGAGTGGGAAGAACCACACGACTCACATGCATGAGATGGAAACAACCACACGATTAACGTTCATGGAGTGAAAACCATCATACGAGTCACATACAAAGAGTAGAAACAATCGCAAAATTCACTAGCATTTAGTGGTAACAACCATACGACTCGCATACATTTAGTGGACAAAACCGCAGCGAATCATCATTGAATAAAGATCGGAGTCTGAAACAACTACAAGACTCGATATAACATGCGACGTGGAAACAACCACACGACTCATAACGAATACAACTACAAGGCTTACAAACATGGAATGGGGATAGTCACATGACCCACACAAGTGGAGTAGAAAAAACCACACGACTCACATACAATATAGAGTATATAAAATAATCACACGACTTACATACATGAAGTGGCGACAAAAAACCCAACACGGGACTCACATACATTGGAGTGGAAACGTCACACATAATACATACATGTAAAAGTAGAAACAATCACACGAATCACATATATATGGAATGAAAATAATAAATGACATCTACATACATAGCAGTGAGCAACCATTATGCATTCCAACACACAACAGTACATGACGGTGAACAACCCACCGAACTCATATCACCTCGTCACCTAAAGACTCACATCAATGGAGTGGAAACACCACACAATACTACATATTAAATGGAATGTGAAACAACCATAAGACTTACATTCAATGGCAGATACATAATAAAGTACCTATAACTCTCAACATTGAATGATAGAAGGACTTCACTCACATTGAATGAAGTTTGGAAACAATCACACGACTTCGATCATCCATGGAGCTGATGTATTACAACATACGTATACCACAATAACATAGAGTAAACAACTTACACACGGACTACGTATCGGCGAGTGGTGAATATTAACCACGAAACTCTCCACATCATGAAAATGGAATAAACCCACATGATTCACTAATCATTTGTAAAGAAAACATCCAAAGAGGTCTCTTTTCAAAAGATTAAGTTTTACCCTTTGTAAACTTTAACTCATTTTGCCCCATACACCATCGAATGTTGATTATGCAAAGTAGTAACGTCACAATCCAATATATTAGGCGTTATTCTTTTATGAAACAGTATCATATTGCTCTTTAATTTCCTATCTCTTTTTAATATGCAATTTGGGTATGTGTATATAAGATGGAAATAAACAATTTTCGGATATTGGTAGTTTATCATATTAAGTAATATAATTAGGTAATATTGTAGTACTAATCTATTTATAGAGGTATGTACGCTCTAATATAATTTAATATATATATATAATATTAATATATTATATATAATTATAATTATAATAATATATATAATATTAAGTATTATATATATATATTATGATTATATTATAATTATAATATATATTATATTATATATTTATATATTATATATATTATATATTAATATATATATATAATATATTATTATTATTTTATATATATAAATATAATATTATATTAATATATTAAATATTAATATTATATATATTTAATTATATATTATATATATTAATATATGTATATTATATATATATGAATTATATATTATAATAAATATATATATATATTAATATATAATATATATAATTATTAATTATAATATATATTATAATATATTATATATATATATCTAATATTTTATATATTTATATATAATTATTATAAAATAATATATATATATTATAATTAATTATATTTTATTAATTATATATATATAATAATAAACAATAATAATAGGTAATAATAATAATAATAATATATAGATATATAATGACTAATAATAATAATAATTAATAAATTATAATAATACTTAAGAAGCAATATAATTAAATAAGAATAATATGAATAACTAATATAATTAGTTAACTACTGGTCGTAGGTTTGAATGATTTGTGATATAGTTATTTTATTTTTTTACCTAGGGTTTTATTGTTCCTTTTTTAATATTGGCGATTGGTGGCAATTTCAATTCCTATTCGTTTATTTCCATATAATTAAACAGCTCTAAACTTTTGCACTCTTGGGATCGTCCACCATTGGAAAGGTTTGATTGATAAGTTTTATTTCTATAAATAACTGTCTATTAAAAAGAAAACTTGGTTCTAAGTACGCAAACCAACACTTTAACACTAATCGATACACATAAAACATATAAAATATATATGTAATGACTAAGTTAACCATAGAAAGGGCGCGGGGGAGAATGTAATTGCAAGATATGCTTATGAATATACACACTAAAATCTCCAAATACATATTCTAGAAGCTCATACGTCTTTGCCCGGATTATTCGCGTCCCAAGCCATCTTCAATGAAACTATTATAATAAAGTCATACTATGATATACATAACTATAATAATTTTTACTATATTTAAATAGATTTCTTATTAATTAGCTACCATATGTACTATACAATAGATAACGATATATACCTCGTATATTCTCATATATACTATTACTGCATACTATATAGGTTATATATCATTAATTGCACCGCCATCTGCCATATATCCTATTAAAAAAATTATAATAAAATCAGCCAAGCCTTCATCTGTTGTAAATAGAAACAACTAAATTAATATATATGAATTATTCCTTAATTATGACTATGATATATAATAATATATTATAATATATTTTACATATAGAAATATATATAGGTAAATTGTATGATTATATTATTATAGGTACGATTACTATAGTAATTAATAACTCTGTAATCTAGATATCATTAATATATATAATTCGTAATTTATGTTAGCTAATAAGTGTGTGAAAACATAGAATCATATATATTCGAGAGCATTAGTATAGTACTATATATATATTATATATTAGGTCCTATACTAAATGAAATACTAGCTATATATCAACCTAAATATATATTAATAATATATATTAATATAATATATAATATATTATATAGTATTTAAATATATAAATATTATATATTTAAATATATATTATATATATAATATATTAATAATATAATAATATATATATATAAATATATTATATATATAATATTTAATATATATATATTATAATATATATATTATTTATATAATTAATATATATATATTAATATATATATAATAATATATATATATATTATATATTAATATATATATATATATATTAAATATATATATATATTTATATTAATTATTAATATTATTTTATATTTATATTATAAAAAAATATAGTCTATAATGCATGTTCAAATACCCACAATTGTAATGATCAAACAAAATTAAACCTATTAAAGCTTATTCTCAAACTCTATTATTGGGTGAAAGTTTTATTAGAGGGTGACCGAGCTCTGCATCTTTCCTCACCGCACAGCACTGCAAGCACATCGCAGAGTACATCACAACAGTGCATCAGATGAAAACAATCACCACTATTTTAAAACTTATAGCCAAACTATCAACCGCATCCAGGCACTTAACATTATCTCCACCGACACCAAGAACTACACCACACCGCACCGCACGACCACGCACCGCACCGCTATCCGGCACGCCACGCAACTTCGCTAATCACATTTGTGCTTCAGTGCAAGAATAACCTCCTTTTCTCAATTATCGATGAGTATATCCTTACACAATCATTAATTGGTTGACTTTCCTCACTCTTCTGAATTTGTATTTAGTCTATAATCAACTCACCTAATCGGTGTTGGTCAGGTGGACACGATAGTTAGTAGTTATTATTCCGAAGGCATAACGGGCTTAGGAGGTTCGATCCTGCTTTCGGACATCCATTCCTAAAGAGTATAATACGATAGACCTTTTCCCAGGGAATGCATGGCTATGCCTAGACGAACGTTAATAGACTTCTCGTGAGACCAGATACTTATTATTAAAATCAGTCTTTCAACTCATTTTCATAGTGCACACTAAATTATTCTATCCTGACACACATTACACACTCAAGAAACTTGCGAGAGCCGCTCTTTCGTCATCACTAATTCTCTACGAGGTTCAAAATATCACAGATTTGCGTTATGTTTTCTCAATCGAGCCACTTATTCTCGGAAACCTTACTGTCAATTTTATTTATATCCACTTATACAAAACTTCCAGGTCTGGCACTGTAAATATTTGGTCAAAGCGAAATACTGATTTAGTTAGGAAAATTAAACTCTGTAGGTATAATGGAGAATTCACTTGCCAAACTCAAAGTAGTGAATATTCACAGGATATGATAATTAGCTAGATTAATATAAGATAATTATAGTCTGAAAATATATATAAAGGGATATAAAATTATAATATATATATATATTAATTTAGTTAATATGAGCCAATTTTAGTTAGAATATAATATTATATACTAATTGTATAACTGATATCATTATATATATATCATGATATGAAACCGAGTCAATCAATACAGAGATTGGAAAGACGAGAAGAGAGAGAGTGACGAGAACCCGAGAAGAGATAGAGAGACAGAAGAGAGATTGAGTCGGAGAGAGATGAGAACGAAGAGAGATGATCAGACGAGTGTCAGAGACGAGGGAGAGGATTAGAAGAGAAACAGAGAAAGAGTTCATGAATCGCAACCACGACGCAGAAGGCAGAAACAGATAGAAGAGAACAGAAAGATCCGTATAAAGACAATAAAAGAAGTGTGTCAAAATATTAAGACAGTGGACGATAAAAGAGTGGTATTTAAAAAATAAAATCTTTAAAAGATAAGAGCGTCATATTGAATAAGAGACGCAAATACAAATGAAGTGATAAAGTTAAGATGTTGCACTCCTCTTCGGGGAAAAACAATGACCAGTGCAAAAATATCTGGAGGTGAAGATTGGGTCATAACCATACTAACCATAAATTCAATCACAAACAAGCCATCATGGACAGAAGAGGCTAAAAAATCCCTCCAACAGCAGAGGCCCATTAACAAAATAAGAAAACTTAAAAACTTTTATATTTTTAATTTATTTTATTTTATTATTTTTTAGTTTATTATATAGTTTATAGTTTAGTTATTGTTTAATAATTCATTATATTAATTTATTAATAAATAATAGTTTCATAGTTTATTTATTCATTAATTATATTTCAACGATGAATATAATATTTATTTATATGTTAAAAATTTATATTATATCAAAATATAAATAAATATAAATATATAATATAATAATTTAAATAATAATAAATAATAATAATTATAATAATATCAATATATAATTATATAATATAATAATTAATAATTTATAATAATTAATAATATATATATAATTATAATTATAAATATATAATATAATATATATAATACTTAATTATAATAAATATTAATATATAATAATTAAATAATTACTTTATTAGAATAATAACATCATACTCTATTATTCATTACTCTATTATACTCTCTCTCTCTCTCTTCTCTCTCTATTTATATATATATATATATAATATTATGATTATATTATATATATTATATATATATATATATATTATAATTTAATATATTATATAATTAATAATATATATATATATATTAATATATATTATGATATATATATAATATATTAATATATATATTATATTATAATATAGATTTAATATTTATATATTATTATATATATATATATTTTCTTATATAAATATTTATAAATTTATACATTAATTATCTATTTTATACATTTAATATATTATATCTATATTAATATTATAATATATCATTATATAATATTATATTTATGAATATTATTATATTAAGTGCAAGTGCTGAAGTAGGTTATATTTGAAAATTTTGAGAAGTAGGAAAGTTTAGGTAATGCTATCTCAGTAAATTATAACTTATCTCAAATTTGAAGTGGATATTTTTTTTAACGTAATTTTATTCTCTAAATATTATTTACCTAATTATAATCACTAAGAGGACAGAGAAATTGCTCTAAGCTACAATCGTGAGTTCTACATCGTGTTCAAGCTCACGCGCAGTAAATATATATATAAAAACACTCGATCATCATCTTTTTAGCTCTAAATATTCTCATTAAATAGTGACAATAAAAATATTTTTCTTATTTTATTTTTAAGGGTGAGCTGCGAAAGAGTTTGAGTCATCTCAGAGAAGTCATATTGAGTGTACAAATTAACATAAGAGAAGATTGTGCCCAAAAATAGAAACTGCGAGAAGAAGTCGTAGGGAGATAACCCTCGGTTAAGATTAGATCGTGAGTCGTGTTTCAAACATGTAAATGGCCCGCAGTTCGGTAAGGAGTCACCATCGAATGCCCCGGGGATGCGCGGTACTTCGGATGTTAAGTACCAAATTTTTATAAAAGTTCTCAGGAGATTCGATTTAACCACAAATAAATGGTGTATACTGCGGAACATAATAAAAGTCGAATGTTTTATAACAGATGAAGATTGGAGAATTCAGAATTAAAATATAAAAAAATTACCTAACTCCTTATCGTCAGCTTAAGAATCTCGCAAAGAGAGCAAGCGTTTACCCTTTTAATATAAAACATGTTCGCATTCAAAAGAAGTTTTAGTGATGGAAGATAAACACAAATAGAGGAACAATGATATTTGTGTAAGATAGTTATTTAGGATGAGATAATAAATATACAGGTTATTTTTTTTATTTATTAATTGGATTATTTATTAATCATTATTATTTATCCTAATTATCACATTATTTTGATTATTTTTTTAATTTATTAATTTTTTATTCTTATTCATTATTATTTATAAATAAGAATAAAGAATATAAATTATCTAACCACTATTATTTACTATATTTCATTATACTGATTTTTTCTTAATCTTGATAGACTACGAAAACGCAATACTATTATTTTCTTTGTAAGAAACCATGATAGTATTTATAATCCTACTCCTACCGTCACAATAATAAACATTTTTATATATATATGAGTCTTCTATACATGATTTTGCAGACGATATTGACCTATTATATTAATATATATATATTCATTTATAATTATATATATATAATATATATATATATATATATATATTATATAATATATATTATATATATTATATTATATTTATATATATATATTATATATTATTTATATATATAATATATATATTTAATTAATTATTATATATATATTTATTTATTATATTAAATAATATATAATATTATATTTATATATTTAATATTATATAGTATATATATAAATATAAATTATTATATATATTATATATATATAATATAATTTAATATATATATATAATTATATATTATAATTTTATATTATATATTAAATTATATATATTAATATAATATATTAATTATATATTATATAATAATTATTAATATATATATACATATATATATATATTTATTAATATATTATTAATTATTAAATAGTACTCTGATAGTAATTATAGGCTTAATATATATATATTTTTATAATATATATACTAAGATATATATATATATCATATAATACTACAATATATAGATTATTATTATTTATTACTACTTATTTATTTAATGTATATTTAATATATATAATATATTTATATGTAACAAAGAGAAGGGCGAACGTACGAGAGAAGAGAGAGGATAAGATCATAGGGTAGAAGCAAAGTATTATTGAAGCTGCACCATGACACGTCATCCTCTCACTTTACATTAAGTACGTATTATATATAACTTATAAATAATTATATAACAATTAAAATAATTTGATAATGATTTTTATGATATTAATAATATGAATGCATAAAATTTATGAAGATATAGTTCTGTAATAAGTCACAGTTAATAACGTACGATGAATTTTAAGGTCAAATAATAAGAAATTTTAAGTAAAACTTACTTGTTATAGTTTTATATTATGTAGTTTTTTATTTAATTTATTTATATTATTAAAAGAAGTACTATAGGTATCATATATAGATAAGATCGAGTAGTACGTAAAATTCATAATATTTCCTCGGCATAAGGTCATATTTGATTCTTATTTAAGTATCCGGTGTTACGGTTTGTTGATACGCTAAATTAAGATAACAAGAAAAATACGTATTGGGACTCTCAATACTAGTGGGATTTCTGAGGGCATGTCACACTCTCATCACAAAACCAGATCAGGTGTTATTAATGTGATCTTGACACTATAGATACGTAGTCTCTGTTGGGAATGCTTATCTTATCGTAGTCCCCCTGTAATTTCTCTGCTAATTACTATAAATACAAAGTTTTGTGATCTCGTCCTCTGACCCTTGCTATAGAATTATTATTATTATTTTTAATATTCATATATGTGTATATGCCTGTGATGTTATGTTATTTATTCGGTATTACCGATCTATATTACTATCTTAATATTGTACACTCTCCATGTTGAAATTATAGATCTGTTTGCTCGATCTCTACTCATTATTATGCTGGAATGTTTGGCGACATTATTATTATTATACTTTAATCACTATCACTTAGTTGTGGGATGTATCTAGTGATAATGTAGTGCATATGATGTTATTATATATTATTATTATTATTATTTAATTATATTATTAATTTAATCTAATTAATTATTAATATATATATATTATTATATATATATATATATTATAATATAATATATATATATATAATTATATATATATATTATATATTAATATATATATATAAATATATATATATATAATATATATAATATATATATATCTAATATATATTAATATTATAATATATAACAGGTAATTGTGGATAAATAATTTATGAAGTTTGAAACAAAGTGGAGAGTGTTTTGAGTTTTGATGTACAATCCTATCTTTTAAACCTTCACATTAATAATAACACTTACTTTCTTTAAGTGCCATTTTTATCATATTTTATTATAATTTACTGTTAGATTAATTAAGATTAAAAATTAATAATATATGTATAATTAATAAATATAACTATATATATATAATATATAAATATAATATATATTAAATAATATATAATAATAATATATTAATTATAGTGATGGACTAATGACATCCGGCCATATATACCTAGTACTATATCATTCCGCATAATCTTGTCGAGTAACATATAGTTACCGTCAACCTAATATTGTTAATTCCCAGACTAAATACTACGTGTTAGCCCTCAATGTTTTTTATAAATAACTGCGCTCTAAAAATGCAATGCTCTGCACTTAAGTCTTATTCAGGATCTCTCAAGCTCGTGTCTACTTATTCGCAGTGTAGATACTCTCACAAGCTCATCTGCATGCATACTATTAGCAAAAAAATTCAGAGGAAGAATGCTTGTGCAAAGTTTAGATGCTATTATAAATAGATCCATCATTGACCAAGCATTTAAAATGCCATCATCAGACAAGCCAATAATTATAAATATTATTGTGTCATCTCTTCTTTCAAATGAGAGAGTTTAATTAGGGTGAAAACAATCTATAATGTCTAATTATTTGAATTTCAGCAGTAAGTATTTACATGTTCATTTGTTTTAGCTACTCCAAAAACATTCACTGAATGTTCCACTTATGAATTATATATATTCTAATTATTATTTTGATTTAAATAATAATAATAATGTGTTTCATATTGTTGTTGTTATTATTCTTACTGCATAATATTGTAAATACGTAAATATCGTCTAACATATAATAAAAGATATATTATGATGTACTTATTTTCATTCGTGTTTGAAATATATTCCATATACGTTTCACAAGATTGAATTATAGGCAGTACTTCACTAATCTGACAAGTGAATATCTTATTTTCATATCAGTACATCAATGACGGCTTTGAAGGATATTGTATACTCTTTTGATGGATTTATGCAGTTTCTTACTTAGAAATCAAAATATAATTGAGCAATTATAAATTATCATCCTTCATAAAATATGCTGTTCACCTCACGGATAACTTATATGACTTGTTGAGGGTTAATAAATTAATATATATTTATTCAAATAAAAGAATTTGTCACTATCTGTTACAAATAACTATAATAAATATTCTTAATTTGCTTGTTATAGTTACTAGTTATTAATATGTAATAGATGGTATTTTTATATATATATAGGGAACTCGAAAATGCTGTAATTGTTAAACTATTCTTAAATAAATTAATTCTTATCTAAAAATAATTGTAGAAAACTATCGCAAATAGAATTCTTACTATTGCACAAAGAATTGTCCCGATGTTATCATATCTAAATGTACAGTTATATATATAATATATAACTACTATAATATATATATATATACTATATATAATATATATGATATTAAGATATATATTTATATATATATATAATTCATTATATTAATTTATTATATATATTATAATATTTACTTTAATAAAGCCGTTGTGTCTAGTTAGGAAGCAAAGAAATGAAGCTCGGACAGAGTTAATAGTGAAGAGTATAGAGGGCAATAAGGAGGAATAGGGGCTTAGAAAAGCTAAGCATATAAGGAATCGATAATGGATGATAATATGAAGGAAAGCAAGTGAATACAGAACTAATTCGTCTTACAAAATTGGCGAACTCAACACGACTAGGATAATATATCGCAGGAAACTGACGCAGAGAGTAGACGGAAGAGTGAGCCTGTCCATATACTCCCATGAAAAGCCCAACACACACTGGACACTGAGATAGAGACCAAGATTGGTAGTCCTCGAGTGTAGCTGAAAATATGCTAAGTCCAGCTGCCGCAGATGAGAGAGTACTCTCGCTTTGCATGAAGTTTGGGCGCTCGTGGTATAGCCTCGGGAAGGTACGCAATTTAGGAAACATAAAGTCAGGAGAGGAAGGGATAAAAGAGAGAGGAGGATGTGAAAACGTGGTAGGGAGAAGAGGAGGAAGGTAATAAACAGGAGTGTAACTAGAACGTGGGGAAGAAGGTTTGGGGGGAGGTTAATGCGGGGGTGGCGGTAAGGGAAATAATTGGAATCAGAAGACGCGGAGAAAAACTGGCGTAGTTCATTTCGTAACGTAACGAAGATTGGCAGTGATACTCGAGAATATAACTAGAATGTGACGTTGAGGAAGGTAGGTGGCGGTACGAACTGCCGAGACTGGAGAAACATATTTGGTGCAGATAAATCAAACTCCACGCCGTGATGTTAGGGACATCGGGAGGACTCTGGGTGCACTGTATTGACATCGACGGGTCGGTGTTGTTGGTGGGTAGCAGTAGAGTAGCGACGCGGATTTAGATGTGGACTGGTGTGGTCCAACGCGCGTATCAGGAAACCCTGGACAGACAGTTCTCCCACTCGCATAGAGTTCCCATTTATAAAGAGGACAAGTTATAGAGAGGCCGGAAGGCGAACCACACTCTGCATACACAACCGTTTGTAGTAGGAAGCAACGTTTTATTCGCGACTTAAATTGCGGTGTCATACATGGGAGCGACGCTTGACCTAAAGCCAACCGAGCAACGAGAAACACTGCAGATTAGAACAGCTATAGAGGTACACAAATTAGATCAAAAATAGAGCCAGACGAACCTGGGTGTGAGAGAGCAGTTATGGCCGATGTGACTAATTATCCAGTGCGTCGATGCGCTGACCGAGGGAACATAATACCGGGCTGCGGTAGAGGTCAGACTATACTGGATCAGCCACACTATACTAACAAGGCACAATTCGCGCAATAGGCGTGAACTATGTCATATTAGACCGATAGAACAACAATCTCATATTGGGAGCGGAATAGCCATACGAAGTGCAAAATGAGCATAGCTCACTTTACCGGGACAGAGTGCACTGATGATCGGCTTCATTGTAGAAGCCTCGTGACGCAAGGAAATAGATGAGACGCTTTATCTGTATTCACCCACCGACGCAGACAGGAGAGAGCTCTCGTCGCGGCACGAAAGTTTGCAGAGATGAGGGATTAGACTAGTTCGTGCAAGTGCGGCGCTAGAGCTTTTAGAGAGACGGTAGGTTCGAGGGATGTTACGAGCTCCGTGGGGAGGGCATCTCTTTGTAGTACTGGGATACGGAAGTATGTATAGCCAATATCTACGTAAGTGGAGGCTCTCAAGTAATAACCAGCAGTAAGATTGTATATTCAAACGGAAAATGGATCCTTGTTGGACATTATGGTCAGATAGCCAATTATTGCCCCTAGCAAGCAGCATCGGTGATTCTTTCATCCTAATGCATGACAATGCAAGACCACACAAGGCCCATGTGTGAACGACATTACCTTAGGGTTAGGGTTGTGGCTTCAACTTACGGGCGCGATACTGTTTTATAGGTATTTGGGGCGCGACAGAGTGTCATCAGGAGGTTGATAGTTCACAACACTGTAGAACCGTCTCAATAGTAAGAACGAAATTTTTGGGAATATATTTATGGAAAACAGTTCCGAGTATACCGACGGAGTACTTAGGTCAACGCACCGTAGTCTCCTCTCGCCGATGCCCTTCGGACCCTCGGGGACCTGAGACAGGACTGCACGAGATCGTGTTGATATGGAGGATGAATATGAGAGTCCAAAGACATTGTCGCGCTTATAGTTCTATTCCGCATGAGAAAGAGTTAGAACCAGGGAACGCACCACACGCGCTTTGTAATGTACAGTGACAGTCATGTGTCGCCGAGTGCAAAAAAGAGGAAAGTTCAAATACTAGTACGTCCGATATATAGAGACGAGAACGCACCACGCAGGCACCAGGCACGCGAGCGAGTCGTTCGTAGCTTGATAGTGAAGCGTGTAACGCACACGGTAGAGAATATTTGAATGTGTTATGTGGCGATTAAGGTGATATAAAATCTCAGAACACGGAAAACTTGTCGCAGAGAAGCCATAACTGCTGTGGTCGCTATTAGACAATGCACCTTGATTCAATATACTCATGATACGACTCAATTAAGGTTATTGCTGGGGAAAGGGAGATCACACCAGTGATGTATTGTCCCAAGTTAATGGCAGATGTACTGTAACTATCGACGTTCTTCAAACCTTTATTCCATCCCCATCTTGTGGATATACGGAAAATATGTACTTGCTAAATGCTAGGAGTGCGGCCTGATATAATGTTTGACGAAAGATAGCTCAAAATATCTGAAGGAATGTATTGCCGTACCGTATATAGTATATAAATGTTTGTACTATGGAGTAGTGAGAGACATAGGAGTCAAACAGTGTAGTAGCTAGGTAATAGTGATAGATAGAATTCTAATAATCTATAAGCTCGTAGTAAGTAATAATAATGTAAATTAGTGGTATTGTGAAGGACATGTGTAATATTGTGGAAAATGTACCATGACGTAGAAAGAGATACTAATCTATGATATACTAAGCTACTGTAATGAAACGAGACAATAGTTATAGTAAAGGAGTATTTAGTTAGTATAGGTGTGTAATAAAAACTCTAGATTGAATAAATGACTCAGCAGCTACAGACTTATATGTAATGGTTGGTGGACATACACTGGGAGGATTAGATCATGGTAGTAGATATATACGTACCAGCTAAGTATATAATATATAGGTATGATATGTGTGTTGTGGGATGTGTAGGAGACCGGAGGGAGTGAGACCGAGGGAAGACCGCGGAAGATGTGTGTGCGAAAGTAAGGAACGTGTTGATAGTTAGAGAAGAAATAATGATTGACGAAGGGTGAAGAGAAGATTTCACTATCTAGCCAAG
>JABUQX010002527.1:0-2500 GCA_015478945.1 Trachelipus rathkii | reverse complement strand
GGTATGATCATGCTATAGGATAGCTGTTATGCTTGAACTCTATACGTCGACTACCTCCTTCCTTGGGAAGAGCTAGTGATATAAGTAAATCAGCACAGTCTTATCTGACACCAAAATAAACCTACTAGCTAATCACTCTCTACATGCTAACTTGCATTCACCTTGATCTGGTGCTGTTGTCTCCCATAGATGTTCAATTTAAATCGAATCCTTTAGTTATATTGTGAATTATGTTATGAAAATTGAATTTGGGATTTACAAGTACTATTTAATTGCCCAAGTTAAACAAAGCTATTTTGCGTATGGTGTACCAATATTATGTGTGGGTATTCCATCACAGTAGTTCATAAAGAAATTATACCAGTGCAATTTCGAAATAAAGACTAGATGCGCAAACGCGTTCATTCTATAATAATTTATTATTTAACCATGTTATTAATTCAATCTTATTAAATAGGCCTCTGATTTTCTCGAGTATGACGTCACAAAGTATCAGAATCACATAACAAATCCCGAAAGTTGGGCGTATCATCGAAATTCCCAAGCTAGAATGTAATGGATATTCAGTAAATAGGTTAGGATCATTGATATATAGAGTCTATATGTATTTTTTTCTCAATACTACTGTTTATAGAGTATTCAAAATGAAATATTCATTACCATTATTGTTTTCATTCATATCACTCACACTCCTTCTAGATAATGGTCTGATTCTATTCTTTCATAAAAGTTTATTAGTATGTATCTACATACGTATATGCACAATATATATATATAATTATTCATAATTATAAGCAGATATAAAACATAAACTACCTTTTTTATCAAATCTATCATATTTCATAATTTAATTATTATCATATTTAATATTTATTAACTAATTTGTAAGTCTAGATGTGATATAACACTCATGAAATATATACTAAAATATATTTTTATACTTAGGTACCCAGTGACCCCGAGTGATCTCGTGCATTATGCAACCATATAATTATATAATAGGATGTTGCAATAAATATAACTATCACTTCTTTGCTAATATACATGGCTCTAATATGTACCCAAATTCCTATTATAATGTTAACTATATACTTCTTAGAACGTCAGGGCCTAAAAATATTTTCTTATAATTAAAAATAAAATATCTTAAAGTAATAATGCATCAAGATTAACTAGAACAGTTGCTTATATTAAATATAAATATTTACTGAAAAAAAAGTGAAAATCTCGAAGGTGAACTTTTAAATTACTATTATGATTAAAAGATTTCTTATAATGATGGATATATAAAGAATCAAAATGAAAAATCTATCTATAATAAATTGTGTAGTGTAAAGTACGTATAAAATACTGCCAATAAAATACTATATAAAATAAAGTAAAAATACAATAGTAATAGAAATTGAGGTTAATAACTCTTGTTAACTCGGTCATAAGTTAACCTCACAATATTCTTACATTAAATAATATGACCTTTATGATCACTAAAGAAATCTAAGCATTTTTAGTATAACAATAGAATAATTAAAAAAATAATAAAAAAAAAAAACAAGATTAATATTATTTCTTACATTTTATACAAAAAGATAAAAAAAACATAATGTGCAGCGATAAATATAAGTAACTGAGTCTATAGCTACTATCAAAATGTTTGAAAATCTCTACATACAAACTTACTTTTTCAGCTTTAAATTTTAAAGAAACAAATAAATATATATATGGTCTCATCAATCAATAAATAAACTTTCTATTGAATATATATATAAAACTACAAAATATCTTCCTCGAGACTAAAATAGCTTCAAAATAAAAATGACAATGAATGAAATGACAATAAAAAATGATAACTTAAATATCATTGCGCTATACAGAAAAGAAAGTGGTAGTAGGTAAGTATGGAAAATCAAAATACTTTACTCATACCAATTTCAAATTGTTCAAACCTCATTGCTTTTTTGCAATAATCGCCTATAATATGATAATATGCTAGAAATAATAAGTATAATTACTTAATTTACTTTAAAATGCTGGAGTAAATCTTACCGAAAATATTCTATCTCTATCTCCTATATACTCCCAACTCGTACTAAGGGTCATTATATAGGTGAGAAGTAGTAAAGTTCAAAATATACAAATAACTATCATATTATTCCTACCCACAAATGGATATAAGTGTATTATTATACCCCCTAACCAAACGGACCACTTCTCAAAATCCATACATGCGAAGATAAAGTAATACATTTTCAAACTGACTCCAGAGCACCAAAATTGCTATCAGACTCTTCCTAGTCTTCATTCATACAAAATAAAAATTAAAAATGGTAAATAAGAAAGACCATTATTTAATATTATAATTTAGTTCTCATGTAAATAATTGATGCGTTAAAAATAAAAATTAATAAAAAAATAATAAGAAAAATATATATATCAATAAAATAAAAATTATAAATAATTATAATAGATGATATATATAATAATCCTTCATCTTCCTCTCTGC
>JABUQX010002526.1:85000-93251 GCA_015478945.1 Trachelipus rathkii | reverse complement strand
ATTCCACGTCAAAAGTGAGCAATATGAGACTTCAAATAGATATTGCATACATAAAACAAGCTCTAGAAGAGGGTCTGATTAAAGATGTTCGATGGGTGGAAGCAAAGAAACAATTGGCGGACCCACTGACAAAGGAGGGAGTGAAGATGGAGGTTTTGAGGAGACATGTGGAGGGAAGGAAGTGAAGAAAAGTTGGAAAGGAGGTGGGAGGAGAAGAAAAAGGTATAAGTGTGTTAATATTTATAGGATGAAGAAGGAGAAGAGGAGGAAGAAGAGGACGTCAATCATCAAGTAACGGATCAGCAATCTAATCGTCTGAAGTTT
This sequence comes from Trachelipus rathkii, assembly GCA_015478945.1. Lineage (NCBI taxonomy): Eukaryota > Metazoa > Arthropoda > Malacostraca > Isopoda > Trachelipodidae > Trachelipus > Trachelipus rathkii. Next base: position 92,927 of record JABUQX010002526.1, on the reverse strand, counting down.
CCACCTCGTAGTGGAATTCCCCTTTTCCCCTTATTCCCCCTTTTCTTTATTATTGTGCAGTTTAATTTATAGTTGAATTTAATCTTGTTTTAGGTTTAAGTTTAAGACGAATGCCCTTTCGTGGATTCTTAAAACAGTGTTTAAAGTGTAAAAGCATTTTTAATTCAAACTTTGCGTGCGTATTACAAGGGACCAAACAAGTAGGATTCGGGGTTGCATGCAACAACAAGAGATACTACTTGGGGGGCCTCTTTCATAGACCTAGTGAATAAATCGTAATTCGTATTAATTTTAACGCGATCAATCGAATAAACCCCTAAACCCCACCCGATTCGCCATCCTATTTAGGTGAGTGGACTATCTCGGTCATCTGGAATTTATCATATATATATATATATATATATATATATATATATAGGGTTGTAAAAAAATGGTTTAAAATATATATATATATATATATATATATATATATATATATATATATATATATATATATATATATATATATATATATATATATATATAAATATATATATATATATATATAATATATATATATATATATATATATATATATATATTTATATTATTTATTATTATTATATATATATATATATATATATATATATATATATATTATTATTATTATATATTTTTTTATATATATATATTCCCTAAATATCTTTATATATCAAAAAAATGAATTTTAATTTTTTTTTTTTTTTAAAATATGTTTTTTTTTTTTTTATATAGTATTTTTTTGTTTTTTTTTTTTAAAATTACTTTTTTTTATGTATATTAAATATGTTTTAAATTATACAGTAGTACCAATACCCCTTCTAGGCCTAAATATTGACTATTATCACGGGATTTTATATATATATATATATATATATATATATATATATATATATATATATAGAGATATATATATATATATATATATATATATATATATATATATATATATATATATATATATATATATATATATATATATATATATATATACTGTAAATAAAGTTTGTCAAGGGGAAAACCGGTCAGTTTAATAAATTGTTAATATTTTTTAAATTAAAAATTTTTCAATTAGAGAAAGGTTTAAGTAGCAAATAGACTATATTTAACCATATATAAAAATTCTAAGCAAATAAATCTTACACCTACTAATGCACCCCCTGTGTTGAAAATTTTTTTTTTTTTGCAAAAAATTCTAAGACCTGAATCTTGTAGAATTAAGATATCAGAATTTTGAGTTAGATGATATTGGGAAATCTATTTTTAACATTTTCCATGTAAAAATTTAAAATATTAAGCTTATTTTTAAAGTTATTAAGTTTTTTCAATTTCGGGGGAAAACTGGTCGGGCGAAAGCCGGTCAGTATAAACTTGTATAAAAATGTCTATTTTTTTTTGCCACAATATTTTGTCTAATTTTTATGCATGGTAGACTATAAGACATTTATTTAATGTTTTCTATACATATTTTTCTTCTATCTAGTGTAAGGATAAAAAAAAAAAAGTTCACGAAATGTGCGTACATACTCTATAAAAAAAAAAAAAAAAAAAAAAGGCCTATTTTGTTAAAAAGTGCAAATATTATTATTAAAAATTATTAAAATTGATTGTCATAATTTAAATTATATTATTGTGAAAATTTTTCTCGGCAAAAAAGTTCCCTGAAATGCGCATATAGGACTATCGTAACATAAAGTGCCAATTTGTTAAAAAGTTGAAATATTATTATTATTATTAGAAATTATTAAAATTATTGTCAGATTCATTTTTTTTCAATGCTTATTTAGCATAAAAAATGAAAAAATTTTTTCAAAATTTTGTAAAAATTAACGTTTGTAAAATGTTAATAAAAAATAACTTAGACTTGTGTTTTTCAATCCAAATTAATTCTATAATATTATTAGACTCTATTTAACATTTAAATTACTATAATTAGTTTGACAAGCAATAAAGAAATAAATATTTAATGAATCGTTTTCCTGACGCCACGATCCTAGTTTTTCCATTCAATTCTTGAAATAAATTTTTCTAAAAATTTTAAAAATATTTATTTTTATATTTTTATTATTTTACTATTCTAAACATTATGGCACTCTGCAATGTTAGCAAATAAATAAATAGAGATGATAGTTTAAAATTTCGATTTTTCTCATGATTCATTAAAAAAAACGGCTTTTTTGGAAGGCTTTTCGCATTTTGACCTTTTCTATTTCTATATTATGTTGCTATATATATATATATATATATATATACATATATATATATATATATATATATATATATATACATATATATATATAGTATATATATTAGATGGTGTAACAGGTGGTTTTGGGGTGCAGGAGAAAATGAGAATGGTAGGAAGGTGATTGATTTCTGTGAGAGGAGAGGTATGTGTGTAAGTAATACTTTCTTTAAACACAAGAGTATCCATAAGTATACTGCGGCTTTTTTTAGTAACGATATTATAAGTGAGAAGAATGATAGATGTGGTTTGAGAAGGAGGAAAGAAGTATGTTGGATGTGAAATCAGTGATGGGTTTAGGAATGGGATTATCAGATCATTATGTTGTTCTATAAAATTAAGTTAGTGGGACTTGGATGGAGAGGAAGGTGATACAGAAGGAAGTGGGAAAATTAAGAGTGAGAAGTTAGGTGAACAAGGTAATAAGGAAGTATGTAAGAACGCTCGCAAGCAAATCAGTTGAAGTGAACAAGTTGAAACTGAATAAATCTGAAGCAAATGAAGGAAGAAATTGTTAGCAGTGCAAAAGAAGTATGTGGTGCTAAAGTAGGAAGTAAGAATGATAACAGTGAGTGGTGGAAGAAGGTGATGCTAGGGATGCACCGATCTAGGGCCCGGTTACCGGAGTTCCAGCCTTTTAAAGATCTCCGCCTCGCCGGAGACCACTAGTCTCCCGGCTTTTCCCCCGGCCGGAGACCTAGCAGCTTAAAAGCAGTTTTGAAAATAAAAATAGTTATAATTCACTGAAAGTAATAAGGCATTTAATGAAATAAATTTATTTAGAAGAACTGATTCCACAGTGTAAAAATTTTTAATATTTTTTGTTGTGTGATAATATTAAATCAAACTAATAACTAATATTTTAATTATAATAATATGTAATAATATGGAATAAGCCTATATGACATTATTTACTAAATTGACTAATTATTGATAAACAACTTAAAAGGGTTTGATATCCAAAAATGACCAACCCCCTAACAAAAATACACTTTTGATAAATCTAGCTTAAAAATGCAATACAGAAATAGGTATATGAAATTATAAAAGAACTTTTAAACTACATGCCATATCTGACCCAAAGACTAAAAAATTATGATGTATATATCCTCAATCTTTAAATTATTAAAGAGCTTTTAAGTTTTAACAAACTAACATTTGAAACTATATATATATATATATATATATATACATATTATTATTATTATTATTATTATTATTATTATATTATTACATATATTATTATATATATTATTATTATATATATTATTATATATTATTATTATTATTATTATATTATATATTATTATTATTATTATTATTATAATCGATAGTATATTATATATTATCCTAGCATATATATATATATTATTATATATATATATATATATTATTATATTATATTATTATATTATTATTATATTATATTATATATATATATATATATTATTATTATATATATATATATTATATATATTATTATTATTATTATTACATACATATATATATATATATTATTATTATTATATATATTATTATATATTATTATTATTAATATATATATATTATATATTATATATATATTATTACATATATATTATTATTATTATATTATATAGATATTAAGTCTAACATGCTTTGAATGACATTAAGAATATAGAGACAGCAAGCCACACAGGCCTGTTGAGACTGTCCCAGTCAACCTAATTCAACCAAACATGTCTTAGCGTAACCATAGCTGACCCTAGGCCTGTCAAAATCACCAACTACAATCCGACCACCTACAACCATCGGATATGATAAGAGAGATATATATATGGTGAATATATATATATATATATATATATATATATATATATATATATATATATATAGTATATATATTATTATTATTATTATTATATATTATAAATATATATATATATATATTATTATTATTAAGGTTAGCTATATATATACATATATATATATATATATATACATATATATATATTATATAGTATGTTACATATGTTATTACATAGCTGGTTGCTAAGGTTGTTATATACTACTATATATATATATGATACCCAAACCATCCACATGCTTAGCCAATTTGGCTTAGTCAAAACTAATGATATATATATGATACCCAAACCATCCACATGCATTAATAACTGTTATGGTCACACATGCAGACTAACATTACTAACTACTGTAACTAAAACCTGCCAATTTGGCTTTGTCTAAACATATTATATGATACCCATTTATCCATATATTCAACCCTTTCTTAAATGTTGCACCGAGTTACACTCAACAACTTCCTGTTGCAGACTATTCAAAAATTATCAACTGGATTACTGAATGAACGCTTTCTAAATCAAGATGGCATGATTCTTCTTAATTTTCTTATTATGCCCCTGGTCACCTGTCCATGCTTTACTATGAAAATTGGTTCTATGATATCAGATAACATTTTGTAGACTTGATTATAACCTCTGGAGAAATCGCCTTCTACAGAAAACATTCCTAACTCCTTCAGCCTCCTCATAGCTCTTACCCTCAAACCCAGAAATCATCCTTGTTGCTCTACGTTGCACTCTCTCTAGCATATCTAAGTCTTTCTTTAAATAAGGGGCCCAAACTTGTGCACAATACTCTATTACTGGCCTAACATAGCTATTATACAGTTTACTTATTACTTCCTTGCTCTTGTAAACAACATTGCGATTTATTATGCCCAGCATCTTATTAGCTTTATTTCTAGCTTCCAAACACTGATTAGCTACTTTCAAATTACTGCTTATAATCACACCCAAATCTTTTTCTTGGTCCACAGACTCAAGCCAATCCCCATTCATATCGTAGTTAAAACTTTTATTTGAGTAACCTATGTGAAGAACCTTACACTTTTTACTATTAAAATTCATTTGCCACTTATCTGCCCACCCAAGAAGTTTATCAAGATCATTTTGAATCTTTATACATCCTTCACTATTCCTAACTGAGGTGGCCACTTTAGTATCATCTGCAAACTTAGAAACCTTGCATTTAAGTCCTTGGTCTAAATCATTTATATATATGAGGAACAATAGTGGCCCCAGCACTGAACCCTGTGGGACACCACTCTTCACTATTTCCCATGATGATTTATTGCCATTTAGTTGTACACACTGTTTTTTATTTCGCAACCACTCTTTAATCCAACCATGTGCCACTCCACCTATACCACATTGCAATAACTTCTTCATCAGCCTTATGTGGGGAACCTTATCAAAAGCTTTGCTAAAGTCTAAATATACAATATCAGTAGTAACAAGGGCATTCCGCAGCACGAATGTGTATATATATATCCCCGCATTTTGGCACCCCTTTGGAGAAGGGGTGCGCCAGACGTTTGCGTAGCAACCATCATACGTGTCTCCCCCATAGTTTTGGCCTTCTTTTCCCCCCTTTAGGGTCTTAGCCCACCTTGATGTTTGACCGTGGATATTTCGGCCTTGATACCGTATCAAGGCCTAAAATTGACCTTTCATACAGGTTTGTGAAGGCTTAAGTGGGATTAAGTTGAACTCATGCAGGTACCTGACGCTGTACCTGCTGTAGGTAACTGTCCTAACATGAGGTCATGTAGGTACCTGTCCTGTATGGACCTGTCCTAACTTGAGTTCATATAATTTCCATCCACACTCACACCTACACACACACACACACGGCTACGTATATATACACACGCACACCCATTAGGCTACTTATACACACCCGCTAGGCTACTTATACACACATACACCCACCCATAGACACTTACGCTCACGCTTACACCTACACACGGCTACGTATACACACAAGCACACCCGTTAGGCTACCTATACACACACGCACACCCGCTAGGCTACTTATACACACATACACCCACCCATAGACACTTACGCTCACACCTACACCTACACCCACAGCTACACCTACATCTACACCTACACACAGCTACATATACACACCTACACCTAACCTAACCTTACCTGTACCTAACCTAGCCTACACCTACACCAAATATAGCCTACACCTAACCTATCCTGCACCTAACCTAGCCTACACCTAACCTAGCCTACACCTACACCTACACCTGACCTAGCCTACACCCACCCTATCTAACACATACACCTACACACACACACACACACACACACCTACACCTACACACACGCAAACACACACATAGATGCATACACACATACCTAGATACATACACCCACCCTAGCTAACACCTACACACACTATGACACTTATACACACCTACACCTACACACACTATGACACTTATACACACATACGCCCACCCATAGACACTAACCCATAGACACTTACACCACCCATAGACACTTACACTCATCCATAGACACTTACACGCACATACACTTATACACACATACGCCCACCCATAGACACTTACACCACCCATAGACACTTACACTCATCCATAGACACTTACACGCACATACACTTATACACACATACGCCAAATGATAGACACTTACACCCACCATAGACACTTACACTAACCCATAGACACTTACACTTACACACACACACACTATGCCACTTATACACACATACACTATGACACTTATACACCCATACACCCAACCATAGACACTTACACTCGCCCATAGACACTTACACTAACCCATAGACACTTACACTTACAAACACACACTATGCCACTTATACACACATACACTATGACACTTATACACCCATACGCCCACCCATAGACACTTACACTCACCCATAGACACTTACACCCACCATAGGCCCTTACACTCACACGCAGCTACACACACACAAACACACACACTATGACACTTATACACACATACACATAGACACTTACACTCATCCATAGACACTTACACCCAGCCATAGACACTTACACTCACCCATATACACTTACACTTACACTCATAAACACACACACACACACACTCGATATTTTGATGCCTCAACTTTGATGCCTCAACTTTGATGCCTCAGCTTTGATGCCTCAGCTTTGATGCCTCAACTTTGATGCCTCATCTTTGATGGCTCATCTTTGATGGCTCAACTTTGATGGCTCAACTTTGATGGCTCAACTTTGATGGCACCTATATTGATGACTCAGCATTATTGATGGTTCAGTACATTTTGATGGTTCAGTACATTTTGATGGTGTCCAATCACCGTAAGGAGTGTCTAGGAGTGTTCTATTAGTGTTCTATGAGTATTAGATGAGTCCAGGTGAGTGCCAATGAGTGCCACATAGTGACAAGTGAGTGCCACATAGTGCCAACTGAGTGCCACTTTTTTCAAGCCTTTTCTAGCCTCCCCTGAGCCTAGAATAGCCCTAATATTGGTGTCTACCCCTAGGTTATAAGGTATGAGGAATCGATTGGTGTATATTACAAGTTGCTAGGATGCTTCCTAGTATGAGTTAACTTTTTCTAGCCTACCCTGATCATAGAACAGCCCTAATATTGTTGCCTACCCCTATGTTATAAGGTATGAGGACTCGATTGGTGTGTATTATAAGTTGTTAGATTGCCTCATCATTCCAGCCTTTCCGTTTCCCGTCCCGTTTCTCGCCCGCCGCGTTCCCGCCCGCCGCGTTCCGCCCGCCGCAATATTTCCGCGTAACCGCCGCGTGCG